>PVIC010003070.1:0-66052 GCA_004025085.1 Thryonomys swinderianus
TGGGCGTGTCTCCACGCCCAGCATTATATGTGGTTACCGGGGATCGAACTCAGGACCTTGCGCTTGCGAGGCAGGCGCTGGAACCACTGAGCTAACCCTCCGGCCCATCATTTCTGAAATTTTTATTAATTTACTTTTAAATAATAATTTTCAATTCTTCATCTAGTTATTGCAAAATGTCTCATATCTGAATCTGTTCCTTAAAATTGCTTTGTGTATATGTGTATATTTTTCTGCTTCCTTGCCTTTTGGCATACCTCTTAATTTTTTGCTGAAAGCCAGACACATTGTCTAAGATACTGAGGTTCTGAAATCTTTAATATGATAATTCATATTGATTTGAGATGAGGTGTGTTTAAGGTTTATTATAGCTACTGATAGCACAGGCTTAAAATTCTACTAGTGAGATTCTTTATTGTTCCCCACCTGGCTCTGGGGCTTCCCTTTGTACTGCTCCGTGGAAAGTCTGCGTCTTGCAGCTGTTTGAGTGGACCCTCACTATTCTCATTCCTGGAGACTTGTGCCTGAAATGGAAGGTGTCGGGGAGGAGGTGTCTCTGTCCCTCTCAAGGTCAGAGCTTTATTTCTGCTCTGCCTCCGACTCTGTCTCCTGGGTACCTCACCCCCAGTCTACCTAGTGAATTTCTCTCCCTCATCCCCTCACTGACTCTGGCTTGATTTACTTACATTGCATGTGTCTGAGGAAAGAAAGACTCACTGGGCCATGGACCAAATCCCTTTCTCCCCGGTTTCAGAATTGTCCTCCAGAGAAGTTCTTCCTCTCGAAGATCAGGGTGGAGTTTGGGGAGAGTTCCATGATGGTCAACTCACTCTATCTCCTTCCCAGAGCCAAAGAGGGAGGTTCCTGTTACCTTCTCCCTGAGCACTCTGTAGGTCCCGGAGGAGAAGTCTGTGCAAGTGAGTGAAGCCCCCAGGAGGTCCTCAGTATCCCCCCAGTCTCTACCCATTTCCCAGCATTTCATCAAATTTACTGTCAAAATGTCCATGCTATCAAAATGGCACCTGGTCATTTCTACTAAAGGTAACCAGATATCAAGAGAATTCAATTCCCAGTGTCTTCTGTTTTCTGTAATGCTAGAAGCAATGACTGTGAATCACCTTATATCAGAAGTCTCCTTCATCATAGCTTTAATTTTTCCGAGATTTTTAATTCTTCTCTGATCAATCATAGAAGTATGTATCATACCCAGACATTTTTCAGTTTTAAGTTTTAAAGATTATTGGCACATTGTGTTTTATACATTCTCTTGATAAGCATGTACACAAACTCATATAAATCTTTTAATTTCTACTAGCCCTGGAAATTACATATTATCCTAAATATTATAACATTTTGTTTCCTCCCACTTTTGGATATAAATTTATCTAATGCTTCATCATAGACTTACTTTCTGTATTTATCTTCCTTCTACTTGAATGGTTTACCCTGTTGTTACTTTTCTAGCACATGAATGTCCAAAATTTTAGTTTCTTAAAGATAAAGCTGCATCAAAAGTATTATCAAGAGGGGAAATAAAATGTAATAGCATTAATTCAGAGCACGTAAAATGCAGTCAACAGCACGATGTTGAATGTTCTTTCAGTCACTTCCAAAGCTGAAGCTTTAAAGTGAACTACCTGAGCTTATGTACCCAGACACACTTGGACAGCTAGGCTGTACCAATTTACAATTCACTAGCTTTTGTTATCCACTTGTAAAAATCCCTAAATTATCCAGTGAGATATGCTTCCCTTATGGTAAGACAACTTATCTCTTGTTATTATCAGTTACAATTCCTCAAAAGCAAACATAATAACCACTAACACCCCTGCAATTTTAACTACCCCTGCAATTTGGCTACCATTTTGTCAAACCTGAAGCACATTTTCAAGATTGCTTACATTTCTGCTTTTCCTGATTGTAACCCAAAATTATGTAATTTCTATTTATTCATAACTAGAGTAATTATATTCTTGGTTGACATACCATCTTCACTGGGTTGTTCCACAGAAAATCCACATCTTATAAAGAATAAGTAATGCAATAATGTCAGATGATGTGACCATTTATTGTAAACCCTTAATACTTTTTTTTTTTTTTTGCTTTTTGAGACAGGGTCTCACTTTGTAGTTCAGGCTGGCCCTAAGCTCACTATGGTGCCCAGGCAAGCTGCCGCGAACTCAGCAATCCTCTTGTCTCTGCCTCCCGAGTGCTGGGATTACAGGCGTGAGCCACCATGTCCGGCGTTGTGGTATGCGGTGTTGATTGTTGGTGGGCGTGTCTCCATGCCCAGCATTATATGTGGTAACCGGGGATTGAACTCAGGACCTTGCGCTTGCAAGGCAGGCGCCGGAACCACTGAGCTAACCCTCCGGCCCAACCCTTAATACTTTTAATTTAAAACATTTTACTTTGGATTTGTCTGCCTCATGTGCAGTACTTGGCATTTCTCACTAACCTTATCTTCTGAGCATTATGCCTGCTTGTTGAGGACTGTGATGCACAAAGAAAACACTTAAAAGAATATAATCAAAGTCTAAAGCACATTCTTTCTGTGGATAAGTGATTCAAGGCTGAGGCAGTTATAAAGAAAATGGTTCTCAGTTATTCAAGCCAAGCTGCTGGCCTCCTATGGATTTCCTTGGCATCACCTCACCAGGTTAATAAATCACCACTTGACATTTCATAATAAATACCCAATGACGTTACACATCTGCCTTTTTTAAAGTTCAGCTCATATCCATTTTGCTAGATGAAAAACACCGACACAGTCAAAAAGTCTCCCATATGAGTAAAGAAAGCTCCTCCACTATGGAGTGTATCCCCTTCATGACAATGTCAGAGGTGCTGCGCAGGAGCAAAGAGGAGTTTGTAACCTCTGCCCAGATAAGAAGACAGACCCAGGACCACACCAGGAGCGCCCCTTTGAAGCGCAGCAACATCAGGAAGCACATATATCCTCACTTCTTTTTTTGTGACATTTCACTATTGCTGTCCTTTTCTCAGCCAGATGATTTGTCTTCTTAATCACAAACTTCGCATCAGTAGTGGATGCAAAGGTAGGGAGGGGAGTGCTGCAGAAGGTGCAGTAGACAGTCTGTGGTTGAAACCTGCTTTGTGTAAGTGGCTGTTAAAATGTTACAGTTCCCTTAATCCACAGCCACTACTTAACCAGATCACTAAATGGACCAATGGTCTCCGTCCCCATGGCCAGAATGAAGGATCACGGCCAGCTGGCATTTCTCCAACATATTTTCTCTTTGGCTCCCACCAGTTGAACCCTGTATTTATCATGCATGAGCTGGGTTTACACCCCAAACTATGTGTGTCAGTTTTACTTGGTGACAGTATTTTACAGTTGAATTAAATGTTTCACCAAGCAAAAAATACTAGCATAAACAGAAAGAAAGTTAAACTGAATGAAAATCAATTTTTTAAATTAGCCATCAAATTAGATGTGCACATAATGATTGTAAAACCTGGTAGGAAAATAGCTGTACCTCATATCAGTAGAAAATTCTATATAAGTAACCATGTCCCTGTGTTTTCAATTTTCCCCCAATTATAAAAAACAACAAAAGGAAACTGCACATGACATAGGCTTTAGGGCAAGAAGATGATGAGAAAGTCAACCGTGGAGCTCTTAAAAAAACAAACTCTTAATGCGTGGTGGCTCACGCCTGTAATCCCAGCACTCGGGAGGCAGAGACAGGAGGATTGCTGAGTTCGCGGCGGCTTGCCTGGGCACCATAGTGAGCTCAGGGCCAGCCTGAACTATAAAGTGAGACCCTGTCTCAAAAAGCAAAAAAAAAAAAAAAAAAAAAAACACAAACTCTTAGTTCTGCATTAAAAGACTAAATAAGTTAGACATTGTGAGCCATGCCTGTATTCCCAACATTTAGGAGACTAAGGTAAGAGGATTTCTTTGAGTTTGAGGTTGGCCTATGCTGCATAGTAAATTCAAGGCTAGTCTGAACTATTTAGGGAGACCCTGTCTTAAAGAAGAAGACTGAAGACTAAATTAATATATTATATACGATGTGTGTGTATGTACATAATTAACAATCCCACATTTTCATTGAATTTTTTTATTAACAAATAAATAGAAGGCCTGATCACATTAAATATGAAGGATTATACATAGTATTCTTGAGTAAATGAATACTCATAAATTACTGTTCATTTTTACTTTGTGTTTGGCACATTTAACTTAATAAGTTCTTTCTTACATTTGTGTATTAACTCTCACTGCAACCCAGCAAAATAAGATTGTAATTTTAAAGAAACTGAAAATCAGAGAATCTAAGATTCAAACTTGGAACATTATCCTAAAACTTTTTTTTAACTATAAAATCAAATTTTTGAGAAGCAACCAACGTTTTCTGAATGAAAGAACAAAATAAAATAAATATTAAGACATTATTTAAGAGCTAACTATAGTTGTTGTAGGTTGAATTCTTTCTCTGTAAAAAGATGATGTGCTGGAGATCTAACTGAACAGGTATTCCTCAGCCTGACTTACCTCAGACTATGACCTTATATGATAATAGGGTCTGTACTAAAATCACCGGGATTAAACTGAAGTCACAGGGTGAGATCTGATCCAAGATGGCTGTTATCCTTGTCATGAGGTGAATTTGAACACACAGAGAGAAATGAATATGAGGAAGTGGATATGACGTCAGGGGGCAAGACAACTATATGCCAATAGCAATGCACACACAGGCCAAGGGACACTAAGGGGTGCTAGCAATGTCCAGAAATAGAAGACAAGAGAACCTTCAGAGGAGCTGTCATCCTGACAGCCCCTTGCTTTCATGGTTCTTGCCCAGAGGACTATGAGACCATAGATTTTATTATTTAAGTCATCTATTTTGGTAGTTTCTCACGACTGCCCTAGGGAAATGCATAATACTGTTTTGAGAAAGCTTTCTTGGTATGGTGTGTTCTGGGTCATAATGTAAAATCTAATCCTACTGTTGATTGTGGTAAAAATAAAGTTTGTAGGGCCGGAGGGTTAGCTCAGTGGTTCTGGCGCCTGCCTCGCAAGCGCAAGGTCCCGAATTCGATCCCTGGTGACCACATACAATGCTGGGCGTGGAGACTAACTCCCACCAGCAATCAATAACACATACTACAGTGCTGGGTGTGGTGGCTCACACCTGTTATCCCAGCACTCAGGAGGCAGAGACAGGAGGATTGCTGAGTTCGAGGCTTGCCTGGGCTACATAGTGAGCTCAGAGCCTGCCTGAACTACAAAGTGAGACCCTGTCTCAAAATAAAGTTTGTAAAACAGCATCCTATACACACAGGCAACTAAATCATCACTGATAAGTATCAGGGTCATATCTTTAAGACAGAAGGCAGGCAAAAAAACAACAGTCACAACAACAAAAAAGAAGTCTGCAAGGAGAAGAAGCATGTTTGGAGGGTGTGGAATAGAGGGCAGTTTTTGAGGAAAAAAATATTTTTTTTTCCTGAAAAGATGTTGGAAAGAGACGCATAATTAGAGTAGCTGGTGATCTGGTGATATATTGTGTCAGACTTGCCATGTGTTGCTCACAAAAGAAAAACAAGAATAGCAGAGATTGGCAGGTAGTGGGGAAAAGGTTTTAGCCAATACACTTTGCATGAGTAAAAATGATTTACCCAGCCAAAGCTTCAAAGGAGACTGTGAGGAGTGTTAATGATATTGGGAACTCCATCCAGACAGGGAAAAAAATCAGAGTAATGGAAAAGCAGACCTTAAGGGATCCATATTCTGTTGACAGCAGACAGCAGAAGATTGCTTAATATTCTTTACAATTAAGCTAATTCTATTTAAGCTTCCTTTACATACCATAAATAAGCTCTCACCATTCTGTAGAAATTGACTTTTTAGCATCTAGATAAATTGACTTTTTTTTTTTTTTTTTGCTTTTGAGACAGGGTCTCGCTTTGTAGTTCAGGCTGGCCCTGAGCTCAACTATGGTGCCCAGGCAAGCCGCCGTGAATTCAGCAATCCTCCTGTCTCTGCCTCCCGAGTGTTGGGATTACAGGCGTGAGCCACCACGTCCGGCATTGTGGTATGTGGTGTTGATTGTTGGTGGGCGTGTCTCCACGCCCAGCATTATATGTGGTTACCCGGAATCAAACTCAGGACCTTGTGCTTGCGAGGCAGGCGCCGGAACTACTGAGCTAACCCTCCGGCCCTGGATAAATTTACTTTTTAACACCCAACATCCCCCAAACAATCCCAAGTAATTTTTAGTTTTTTAAGCAAACCAAAAACTATTTCTTAAACAGCTTTAGCCTCACTACAGCCTGATGGAATGCACATTGGTGACAAGAGTAAAAGGGTACCGATTTCTTATAATACATGATCATATCATTAACTGAGAAAAATGGCATTATTCACAACTGCCTACTTTGTCTATTTATAAAGATATGCAGTCAATAAAATAATTAGAGACAACAAAAAAACCTTCTGATTTCTGCTGTTACTAACAGGATGGCAAGATGAAGAAAACTGGCAAGATTTGCTCCTGAGCTGTGGTCTCTGCTTTCATCTCATGACTTCCAGGAGGACCAGGCTGTTCACCTCAATGCTTGGAGAGGGTGCTGATTTTTACTACACCTCAGCCTCTGGTTCCTACTGGAAGGAAGCCACTCTGTGATGTTATCTTTGAGTAGGAACAGGGTTTCCCACAGCCCCACTGCCAGGCAGGATTAGGGGAAGTGGGCGGGGTTTTTCATTCTGCCCTCGGTGGACATCACACCCTTTCTGTGTAAGAGGACAAAGCAGCTAAGCAAGGAAGGCAACAAGAGTAAAGCTAAGAAACATATCAATTCACTCCTGCTCTCAGTTCAGTGCTATGTTTAACCATCAATGTTTCTGGATCTTCAGAATAAAGTGAATTTAGGGTTATATCCTTTGGTCAGAGATTCTGAGACCTGATACTGTAAGAATGCCCAGCTCATGGCAGTGCACCATTCTTCCTGGATTCATTCAGTGCCGCTCCCACTTAAAACTATCCTCATATGTGAGGAAAGCTATTGTCTTGTGGTTCTGCAATTACAGATGGTGTCTTGACTATGCCAGTGACTGGCAGAAGTCAGGGAGAGGCGGCTGTGAAGGAAAGGACAAAGGGACAGCCATGGTGGTAAAAAGCTGGTTTCCTCTGAGGAGCCATTCATGCAGGTGAGGATACACAGAAAGACAACTGGCAGATACAACACAGAAGGAGAAACAAGCACCCAAGGATGCCCCCAAGTACAGGCCAGAGAAGGAGTCACAGGTTACAAAGCAAAGAGGAACAGAAGTACATAAAAACAAAACAAAGCAAAAACCCAAGCATCTTTGGAGAAGAGCAACCAAGGGGAAACTGGAGTGCAGTGCAGAGAGGAGGCCACAAACTCAGGCTTGTTTTATACACACAAAAGAGCAACAGGTAAAAGGAGCTGATAGTTGAGCAGACAGCCAGTGGTAGTTCCACATTTACTGAGTACCCCCAACATAGTGGATAACACTGTGTATCACCAGCTAATTGAAATGTCTACGTGAGGTCCAACTCTTTTAGTCTACAAAAAGATGAGAAATTGGTGGGGGCCAAAATGGGAACCCATCCAGGAAAGTGACGGGACAAACATCTTTTCTATGCTTGAGAGCACTGTAACTAGTAGTAGTAAGGAGGAAAATGGTTACTGTGTTCCACTCTCAGATGACTTAGAAAGAATAAGGGAGAAGAGTGCATTCACTCATTCTGCAAACATTCAGCATCTCTATCTGTTTTAGTGGGAGCTGGATTCTAGAAAATAACTAAAACAGGGCACCCCCTTTAAATAGTCTAATCTTTATAAAGATTTCATCTGTATGGGCAGTTGCAAAAATTCTGTAGCATAACTACTAAGAAGAAAAATAAAGCAGGGTGTTGCACACCTCATCTCAGCACTCAGGAGGCTGAGAGACAAAGATCGTAAGTTCGAGACCAGGCTGGGCTACAAAAATCACATTGAAATATGTGGCAAGGTTTTGTCTCAAAAAAACAAAAAACAAATGAAAGAAAAATATTTCTCAGATTAGCTGTGGAACATCATAAAAACTAGAAAGATTATGGATCTAATTTAAAAATTAAAAAGTATTCTGCTTTAAATATTGTTAAGATAGTATTATAGACAGCTAAGTAAGGTAGAAATACAGGCAATTGGACAGCAATAGACCCTCAAAAGAATCAGAACAAAAGATAAAACACTTGACAAGTACGTCTGGAAATGTATTTGTTAGAGGCCAGGGCTCAAGATAAAGATGAAATGACCAGGCCTGCACACTGCCCTAACCAGTAAGATAAGTTGTAACACCTGGTACAATAAAGTCTAGATAGACATCAGTCACCCCAATGGGTTGCCAAGATCTCCAGATCCATCTTCTCTTTAAAAAGTTCTTTGTTATTTTCATATATATTAGCTACATGACTTTCTTCCCCATTGGGTCAATATGACCTAAGTGGCTATGCTTGTGATCTTATTGGTTCAGCACAGTTTTCTCCCTCATTGTTCCCATCTCATGATTTTACTCTATAAAATTTCCCTTGTGGAGTCTGAGAAAACCCACTCAGACCCCCTCCTGTCTCTCAGGAGCTTTCTCTCTCCCTCTCAATAAATATTTCCACTCTTAATCTCTCTTGTTCCTTAGGATTCCTTCTGTGATTTTGGAGAATGTGAACTCCAAGTATCTGACACCTAGCAGGCTGCGAGTTATGTCATTTTCTCTACATCATTAGGACACCTTATATCACTAGAATGATTTTGATAAAAGTTGTGTGTGTGCCTAATAAGTGAAATAAATAGATCACAGATAGGCAAAAACTGGATCTTTTCTTTGATATGAGCACCTGTAGATGCAAATGAGCTCTAGAAAGTATGACAGTTTTTGTGGAATGGGAAGTTTCCAAAGGAAATTTGGTGTGGGAATGTAATGAGGGGAAGGAAAAAATATGATTCTGAAAGAAAATAAAAGATCATGTATATAGGGGGTGGGGAGGTGTGGGTGGGTAGGGATATGGGTAAAAATGAGAATTAACTTATGTTGTATATTGGTACAAATTCCCCGATGTTACATGTGATTGTGAGATGTATATAAATTGCACCAATAAAAAATTAAAAAGAAAAGTTGTGTGTGTGTGATTTTTGTTGTTTTTATTGTTGCTGTTGTTTTGAGACAGTGTCTCGCTTTGTGGTTCAGGCTAGCCCTGAGCTCACTATGTAGCCCAGGCAAGCCTCAAACTCAGCAATCCTCTTGCCTCTGTCTCCTGAGTGCTGGGATTACAGGCGTGAGCCACCACCCCAGGTACTGTGAAATGTGGTGCTGATTGCCTGTGGGCATGAGTCACCACACTTGTATTGTTGTATGTGGTTTACTGGGATCGAACCAGGGACCTTGCACTTGCTAGGCAGGCACTGGAAACACTGAGCTAAATCTCCGGCCCAAAAGTTGGTATTTTTATAATCTCTCAGGGATATAATTATACTATGGCACTTCCTAAATGAGTCTTATTTGCCAATGTTATTCTTTTGTTGAATGTTTCCCCAACCATCTTCTAAGTGTGCAAGGTTGTTGTGGGTTGCTAGGAGTGGAAAAGAATAAACATGTAGTTCCTACCTTGACACATGTGCCACTTTGGGGGCAGTAAAATATGTTTAGCTGAAACAACTAGAAAAACAGTCAAGAGGAGCTCTTGAGATGGTACAAGATAATGAGTCAGTAGCTAAAGAAAGTTGCTGTAGTTCTTCCAGTAAGATATTCAGAAACTGTGCGGGCATTCATCTCCAGCCGCCCTACCCTACCTCCTAGCTACAGGCCCAGAGGGACCCCCGGGTTGGGGCCCCTGCTTAATTTTCCTCTAAGGGGCTAAAGATTCTGCGCAGGTCTGGGGAGGACTGCAGTAGGGAGGGAAGTTTCTATCTTTCTGTAAACAAACAACTGCTTCTGAGTGAAGCTCTTCGTGCCCTTCTGTGCAGTGATTCTGCTCGCTAACAACGGGCTGGTAGAAAAAGCCTTGAAAAATACTGTGTTCATGGAAATTAATTAATCCATTAATTACACTGTCAATTATTCTGAGTCAACAGTAAATTTAATATTACTTTTAAAACCTATTGTTTCTGAAACCAAAATTACTAAGCATTCAGTCCCCTCCCTTCCATTATCAGAGCCAAACACAAGCTGTGCTTATCCGGATCGAGGTGTGGGGCGCCGATCTATGATGCCGCCCCTGAAGGCCGGGGCGCGGGCACTCCCGCTGATGAGAACATATGGTTCGGGTGGTTTGGCAGGCGGAATCCTGACAGAAGAGTCTCGGAGCCTCAGCAGATGCTGCCTTAGCGCAGACATCCAAATGGTGGCATAATTGCTGCCGCTGCTTTGATGCCACATGTTTTACAGTGAAGACAGCAATGCATTTTACAGAGAGGTTGATGGCGAAACAGAACCCTCTCCCATCCCCAGACAGACACAAATGAGTGTGAGCAAACACACATACACAAGACACACACACACACCTGTCTATGCAAAATCAGATAAGAGTACCTCCATAGGACACATCCATCTCTAATGATATAAATCTACCTAGAAAAGGAATGGCAGCTAAACAACTATTTTGTTCTTTGATTGCATAACTGACCTTTAGGTTCCATTCAGAACACAATAAATCCCTGCCATCTTTCTACAGAACTTACAAACCCCAAAGAGAAGATGGCCTGCTAGCAACTCAGATGATCCCCATGCCGCTACCCCATTCTTTCTATCTCCCTTCTCCCTAGCCCACCCCAGCCTCCCTGGTAGCCTGAGGAATTCCAGATCCCAAAAGCTTCCTTCCATAAACTGTTCAGTCTCGTCTTCGTTAGAGTCATGCTTTCAGTCTACAAATATTTGTTGATCAAGTGCTAGTGGCTTAGGGAAGGCCTGTCATAGTCACAACCTCAAAATAGCTGAGGGGTTATGGGAAGAAGCATTCTCTGTCCACACCTGCTAAGTCCCTTTCAGTCATTCATTCCACCGAGCCATGACAGCCCAGCACCACACTCAGTCCAAGTCTGCAGTATTAGGTGACATGTATGTGGCAGCCCTCCATCTCGGGAATGGGCTCAGCCAGATGTGACAGGCAGTACCAAATAGTGTGCACAGTGTTCCAGTCCTGTACAGGGTGGCATGGTGGTAGGGGCACTGCCAGGCAGTCAGTATAGACTGGGGACTTGAGCAAGTGGTGACAGAAAAAGACCAATTCCTTGAGACTAAGTATACACAGTGGCTAGACAGACGGCTGGGAGAGAAATCAGATAGATACAGGTCCTGGCTCACTACATGCTTCAAGCTTTAGCTCTTCACTTGATAAATGGGAAAATACAAATACTAAAGTGAGAAAATGTGAGTAAAAAGCTTAGCCTACAATGCTCGATAGCTGTCACTTTCATTGTTAATCCTATTATTATTATAGTGTTACTATTATTAACAATTACAAAGCATTTGCTGCTGGGAGGTAAGAAAACATGCACATACTGGAAAATGAGGATTGTTCAAATAAGCTGGAATCTCTCTCTCTCTCCCTCTCTCTCTCCCTCTCCCTCTCCCTCTCCCTCTCTCTCTCTCTGTCTCTCTCTCTCTATCTCTCTCTCTTGTGTGTTTGTGTGTGTGTGTGTGTGTGTGTGTGTGTTTCTGTATGACTATTCTGTTGGTAGAACCCTGAGTATGACACTGAATACCCATGGGGTGACACAAGTGAGCATTCCAAGGAACTGTCACCAGTCACTACTCCACTGGCAGTACTGCCACCTCCATGTTCTAAGGCAGCCCTGTTTATTAAAAGTACATCAGGACACTTGTCCTGTCCATCTCAAAGGATTGTTGCTGGTAATGGACCCTATTCCTAACTCAGAGGTGCAAAATAGCACCCCAGAAAAGACAGGTACAAATGCCAGGAAACACAGCCGCTGTCAAGCTAATTTAGATAAATCTTTAGGTTGGAATCGGTAAATGATTTAATAGCACAGAAGTGCCCAGCTGTCTGTTTTGAATGTCAAACATTTGCATAGCCCACATTTGTCATTAACCAAATGGAAAGCAGGCAAATTAATGAGCTGACAGAATCCAGTTCTAACCATACATATACAATACAAACCCACAGGAAAGCATAGACTGTCCTTCTTTAACATAGAGATAGAGTTACTCTGAAGAAGTGAGAACAGAAGATTGAACACTTGATCTTTTAAAAATGTAAATCCAGGAATTAAGATGTCTGGGTAAAGAACATTTTGCTTACATGCTTGGGACCGATGCTGATGAGTAAATGACACTGATTTCTTTTTCCATACCTGATAGACATATAGAGATCAAGGGGCCATGTAATCCAAGAAGAAGCAAGCTGGAGAAAATTTTGGGGGCGAAGGAGCTATAGGTTTACATTTATTTCCAAGGCTGTAGGACAATGTCTAGTTCTTTAGCAATTGGTCCACTAGATAGCAACTGGACTTTGACCTCTGCTGATCCAAACATTATCAAAGGCAGAAGAGAGGCTGAAAGACAGCCTGATAGAATTAAAAGAAAACAAGATTTCGTCTCCCTTGAATGTAAATTCAAATCTTCTGCATCTACCTCATGTCAGTTTTGCAGCTTTATTAGGCAATATGGAACTATTTGCTTCTCTGGGCTTGTTTGTTGATACTGAATCAAATGCTTAGTAGATGATTTCATCAAAATATTATAAAATCAACAAATAACAGGGAGCTTCAATAGTTTCTCATTGCTCAAAAGTTGAAGTTTAAACTCTAAGGTGACACTGAAGATCCATATTCAAAAGTCTAGACAGTCTGCATCCACAAGGCTAAAACAGTTGCACAACACTATACCTTGCCACTCCCTACTTTCAACTTTCTTGCTCCACCCACAACCTCCCTTCCCATCTCCCAGCAACCTCCCATCCCTCCTTGTCTTGGTTGAGTCCCAGCTGCCCCTCGAAGCTATCCTATGATGCTCTGCACTACTCCTACCAGAATACACAGACCGTCCTCCCAAATAAGAACCAGGTTTCCTTTGTAGGGATTTGCATGTCCTTGTGTATCTAAAAGGGAACTCCAACCGAGTGGTTCACATCAAACTCAGCATAATTATGGAGCACCAGGAGAAGATACCAATTCTGGTGGTTATTGTTTTAGCAGCACAAACAGCCGTAAATGGAAGGCCACACAAGCCACTGTGAGTAACCATCATGGCTCCTTCATGCAGGTGATTTAGGGTGTTAACTACAAAGATAAAGGAGCGACCTGGGGTACAGTTCAGTGGTAGACCACTTGTCTGGCAGAAGCAAGGGCTGTGTTTGATCCTTAACACTGGAAAAAAAATGGCAGAGAAAGGTAGACCTTGGTTGGACTCCCAGAGATGGTCATGGCTGGCACTTGGTGCCTTCTTCATACTCGCTGGCCTCTCCCCTCTCTCCTCTGTCCGGAGTTCGTGTACTGGTCTAGCGCTGCCACTGCAGTCTGAGAATGTCTTCCTGCTTGAGCCATACTGAAGCTTCCTCTACTCAGTGAAAGAACATCAGCAGGTTTTGTGAGGACTGCGCTTGAGAGGAAAAATTTTAGACCTGTAGTCTCTTTCCAAGTCATCACAACCTTTACTTGATTTCTGGCCTAAAACAATAACAACAAAACCATACAATATTTTTCAAAATTTCAGGATATTTTTCTCCTCTTAACAAAACTTAGTTGTTAAAAAACTTTGCTTTTGAAACTGCCATTTTTGATGTGGATCTCAAAGGCTTTTCTTGGAACTTTAAAAAAACTTTTTTTTTTAATTTGCTTTCTTTGCTTTTCTTTTTTATTTTGAGACAGGGTCTCGCTTTGTAGTTCAAGCTGGCTCTGAGCTCACTATGTAGCCCAGGCAAGCCTCGAATTCAGCAATCCTCCTGTCTCTGCCTCCCGAGTGCTGGGATTACAGGCATGAGCCACCACGCCCAGCACTGTGGTATGTGGTAATGATTGCTGGTGGGTGTGAGCCTCCACGCCCAGCATTGTATGTGGTTACCAGGGATCAAACTCAGGACCTTGCGCTTGCGAGGCAGGCGCCGGAACCACTGAGCTAACCCTCCGGCCCTTCTTTGCTTTTCTATAGCTGTGTCTCCTATTTACTTTAGTGCTGGGCATGACAGGAGATAGAAAACTGAATATACAGTGCTCTTGCTCTGTAAATGCTCCAGAAGAATACAGAAAACAGATGTGTACCTAAGAAACTACAATACAAAGCCAATCTGCAGATGTAGGCAAAGAATCACTTACAAAATAGAAAGCCTAATTTGAGGAAAAGGATGTGACCTTCAACAAAGCTGCCATCTGGCTCACACAAGATATGGAAGTGTGTCAACTGCCCAGATAACACTCTCCTAAAGCATTTCTTACCTCTCTCCAAGTAGTTATGCTCAGAGACACTACACTATTTTGGATATGCCCATATTATAGTAGTTTTCATACTGTTTTCCAATTAATTGTTTTGAAAGATGTCTTCCATCTTTGGGAGATTCTACAGGTTAGAATTTTACTGTTTTGTTTTATGTATACACACACACACACACACACACACACACACACACACACACTCCCTTTACCTTCCACTGGGAAACTCACATAGCTCATACAAAATACTGAGTATTAAATAAATGCTGTTGAAACTTGAGCCCAATTCTTTATCCTGCTATGTATGAAATATGTTACCAAAAGAATTAAGAAATAAACTATAAACATGTTTTTGTCTTTCTGTATATTATTTCTCTTCCTGGAAATATCTTGACCTGAGACAGTGAACACTGTGAAATACATTAGAGGTGAGTATTTTCTCCCATCACGTTGGTGATGATTTCCTGTGAAAAATATTAAAATGACCTGACCATGAAAGTCGCAGTAAGGAAGACAGCACCAGACAGTGAAGGCATGGTTCTTCAATGAATCTCAATTCCTTTACTTAATAAATTGTGATATGTCTACAAAATTCCACTGAAATCATGAAATTTTCATTACTTTATCTGGATGATGAAAAATTTCCAAAACTATAGTCAATACTAATCTACTTCTCTCTGCTTCTAAGTGTCACATAACCTGGCAAGAAGCCCCCAAATGGAAATTACATCTTTAGATTAAGTCGCTTTGTTCTGTATTTAAACAAAGACAGTGTATCATGGTGCTTTACTGATAGGACAATCATTCTGTAAGGACAGGACTTAATGTAAGCTGGTTGCTGGCAAAGCTCCTTAATGAGAAAAAATCAAGACCTATACATTGATCCAGCCAGAAGATAATGTTCTGGAAGCAGTCCTGCTTTCCAGCTTGCCCTCCACTGTAGCTCCTCCTCGGTGCCTCTCCCCCTGGGAAGCTCTTGCTGACCTGTCAGCAGCTCATCAAAATCCACTTGGGTGTTCGCTTTTCTTTCAACCTTGTTCTTGCCTTTACATTTTCTATTTAGATAAAAGATCTCAACACTCCATGCTTTCCATAATAAGCCACAAACTTACGGATGTCATTAGTTCCCTCTTAGTCACCTTACAGGTACAGATATTCTCACTGGTTACCAAGTTCTATGAATTTTCTCTGCTTAATATCTTGAATTAGTCCTGTGGCTTTACTTTCACTGCTCGCTCTTACTATTGTCCCCATTCTTTGAATTTCCTAATTAGTCTTCCTGGCTCTGCTCAGTTCTTCATCCCATATATGCACTGTTTGGGGCTAGTTTTCAACTCCAATGTGACTTCCAGTTTAAAAATCATTCACTGGCATCCAGACCCATTCATCAGAAAACCCAAAAGCAAGACCCTTCATACCCTTCCTTACCACAGATCATTAGTCCAGTCAACTTCAGATGATCACTCAGCTTTGCAGATTTCTCACACCCCAGAATCTTTGCAAATGGTACTCATGTGTTCTTGGTGGAGTTTGCTTGTTTGTTCATCTAAGACAGGATCTTGCTTTGTTGTTCAGGCTGGCCCTGAACTCACTATGTAGCCCAAGTTAGTCTTGAATTCACAGCAACCCTACTGCTTCTGCCTCCCGATTGCTGGGATTACAGGCATTAGTGACCATGCCCAGCATTGATTGCTGTAGGACAGCCCTACCCAGGGACCTTGGGAAATGATAGCTGTGTGTGTGTGTGTGTGTGTGTGTGTGTGTGTGTGTCCCCACACCTGGCACTGTTGTATGTGGTTACTGGGTATCGAACTCAGGACCTTGCACTTGCAAGGCAGACCCCGGACCCACTATGCTAAATCTCCAGCCCATGTATTGTTGGTTTTAAATGAGTTTCACCCATCATGTGAAGCTGGTATTTATTTCCTATTTTGCTATGAGTTCAGTAAGGCCTCCTTATAGAAAGTTTGTTCTGATAACTCTTCCCTCCAATACACATACACACACCCCTACACAAATGCATGCACACACACACACACACACACACACACACACACATGGAATCACACACACACAAGAATATATCTAGCTGGGTGTGGTGGCTCATGCCTGTCATTCCCAGCACTCGGGAGGCAGAGACAGGAGGATTGCTGAGTTCAAGGCTTGCCTGGGCTACATAGTGAGCTCAGGGCCAGCCTGAACTACAAAGCGAGAACCTGTCTCAAAAAAAAAAAAAAAAAGATAAACAAGAATATATCTATCATTTCCCAAGGTTCCTGGGTAGAACTCTTTCAGAATTCGTCAAAGTACACTCTAATTCCTCTATTGTACCAGAAATCTCCCTAACAAGACAATTGCCTCTGCAACTCTTTACTTCTCCAGACTGACACAGTTCTTGGTGATTACTAAGCTTTTATGAAATGTTTGTTCAAAAAAAGAGAAAAAGATGAGTGAATGAAGCCTCATTTTCTGATGGGATGTTTTCCCCTGAAGAATATATTAAAATGATCTGACTGAGCTCGTTGGGAGTAGGGGGTAGACAGCACCAGATAGATGCAGTCACAAACTGTAGGATCTGGTAGCAGATCTATTACCCAGTAACACTCAAGTTGTAATGGGAGCAGTTTAATCAAGTCAACACTTCTCGGAAACCCCAAATAAAATGACCCCCAGGGAGTTCTCTCCTCAAATTGGGTACTAGGCAATTCACAACTTATTTATTGCTTCATGAATCTTCCCTTGTCTTCCCTCTCAGCTTCAAACTACCCAAAGGCAGAGACTGGTAACCATTCATTCATGAAATACCTAATGAATACTAACAATGCACAAGGCAATAATAATAACTAATACTTGCACTGTAAGTAATACTTAAGCCCTGGGTTAAGCAAGTTCTGTTAGGTTTTAGTGTTGCTATGGGCAGCAGACTAAGGACCGATATATAAGCATCCTATACACATGGGAAACATTTAATTCACATATTCATTTGATGTCTTTTTCAACAAACATGTATTGAATGCTCTCTATGTTCAAAGTATTTTAGGTGCTTCAAGGCATTTATTTATTTGTTTGTTTGTTTGTTTGTTTAGAAGCAGGATCTTGCTATGTAGGCCAAGGTGCACTCAAAATTTCCCTCCTCTGGACTCAGCCTCCCAAGTTTTAAGATTATAAGAATATGCCACCAAATTTGGATTCAAGATATTTTGTTTAGAAGGATCTATATTTTACTAATGAGGAAAGAATACCAAAGCAATCAAGTAATTTGCCTAAAGTCCAAAGCTTACATTGATAGAGCTGTAATTTCAAACCAGGTAGTAAGACTGGTCACTGCCTCAATAAAAATGGTACTTTCTGAGCGATAGCAGAACAAGTATGTTTTCTTTTCTTGGAAATTTTATTTTCTTTTGTGTTCTGCTTATTCACAGCATCTAGTTTTTCTACATTGTAAGCCATAATTTTGAATATAATTTATAATAGCAAAAACTGGCTGACCATGCAATGAAAAAACTGCTCCACAACAGAGGAAATGCCCACAGATTTTTTTAAAAATGCCAATAAGTGGGCTGTCTAAAATCAGCACACATCCACTCCTGGGATCATTCCCCACGAACACCATGGGTTACCAACTATTACAACCATAGTGGCAGCCTATAAAGAGGAACCATAATTAAAATGTTTAAAAGGTATTTTCAGGACTTGAGAAAGACATAATAGGGAATGTACAGAAAGATGTGGTGACTGATGCTGCTATTTTTAGAAGGAACCCAACAATGAAATTTCCAAGTGAGAATATCAGGGTCAAGCTCTCCCCCCCATGTCTGGAGTCAGCGCTAACTGTGCCCACGCTGTGCTGGGCAGCCCAGAGCAGTGGGTCCTTCGCTCTTTCTTCTGGAAGTCTGCAGAAATCTGGGTCACTCCATCACATGGCTGACCCACATTTACAGAAACCCAGCCCTCCCATCCTATTAGCAAAACAGCAGCTCCGTGGAAGCAAGCTTTATGAATAACTAAATTTACAGATAAACCCATTTTAATTAGCTGGAGAAGAGGAGCCTGACTCTTCCACACAAAGCCAATACTGATTTTCTTACATCTCTGCACCTCTGTAAACAGCCTCAGTCTCTTCCACTGCACTGATTAGTCTCTTTTAAATTCCTTTTGAATATAATTAATTTGCTTCCCCCACTTTTTCAATCTGCATATCAGGAGAGCTTTTGAACCATCAATCTTCTTGGGATGATAGCAGTGCGTGATCCGCCTGACTCTGGGCACTCTTGTCTTCTGCATGTGCTAAAATTTGGTTTGCTTCAGTTTTTTACAACAAATCTCCATGTCATGAGGCAGAGTGCTGGGGAAGGAATTAGCTTAAGTGAGTTATGAGTAAAAGTTCTTTCTGTGGTTTCATGGTCTGAATTCTGATACATTCATTGCATTCCTTTCTTTCTCTCTCTTTTTTTTTTTTTTTTTTTTTTTGGTGGGGAGTGAGATATGAGATAGGCTGGCTGAGAAATATAGCTTTATCATTCAATGTGCTTCCAGAATTGCTCTTTCTCTTGAGTTTAGTAGCCCAATCCCAGTTTACTCTCCAAACAAAAGGAACAGACAGTCTTATCGGGACCACTTAGCAATGATGGGAAGACTCAGTTTATACCCCCAGGGTGGTCTCACTTGGACTGAGAAAGTGAGGGATGGCCAGTTAAATGCACCTCTCTTTAAATCACTGCTTCAAAGTTAATGCCCCTTTTCTCATCACACAAAGGAGGCTCAATGAATGACATACTTACATCTGTACATGTTCCTGGGTGTGGGGGAGGGAGAGTCTCCATACAATGCACATGGGTTTCTTTGCTAAGCTTTATTTACTGCTGTGAAGCACATTTTGTAATGTGAGGGCTCCAGAAGCAATAATTAGAAGTGTCCTGGTTCAAATTTTAGCTTTGGAATATCAGAAAAGGAATATTATGGCAAATTAAATATCATTATTTTTTCATCTTACCCACTGCTTTTAATCTTTCCTTTAAAAATATCTTTGTTGAACTGGTGGACCAGGAAAAATCTGCATATGTACTATATCTAAATGTCCACAAGTTAGTTGGAAAAATCTCTCATGAGATCCTAGAGGACAAGACAGGGAAAATGTGGCAAATGACAAGTTGAAGAAAGGAAATTAAATGGACTGAATTTCAGTGTTCAAAAGGCAGTGCCAACTTGGAGAAAAGTCTAATGGTTTGTCTCAGGGCCTGACTTCAATCGTGCATCCATCAGTATTTTTCCTAATATCCAGGATTAGCTCATGGACTTCTCCCCAGCCATTCATATGATTCAAAACTGGAAGAAACAGAATTAAGGCCCAACATGATTTCAGTAGGATAGATCAGTATTTCTCAAAGTGTGATAATGCATGGTGTCCACACCTGAATCCTCTGGAATACTTGTTTATGGGGCAGCTGCCTGTCTACCCCATACTTGCTAACTCTTAGGAAGACTACTTTTAATGTATGGGGACCAGGAGATCATCATGTGCAGTAGTAGGTAACCTGGTGTACCCATGCACATCCTGCTCTGTAACCATACGGGAAAGGTATCAGCCTGTGACTACTTCAAGATTAGTACAATCTAAAGGGGGGAAACCCCACCAGACAGCAGTTGGTTTTGATATCTTCAAGCAAACAAAGGCCATTGAACTGCTGGAACCTGATAGGCACTGGACAGCGGCAGAGGATGAAACCCAAGTGGCACTGAAGGAGAAAGGAGGAGTACTTCAGTGCAACCTGTAGGGATCCACTCTTACCTGGCAACACTTCATAATGATTCCTGTAGGTAAATGAAAGATTTTGTTCCAAGTGTCTCCCCAGGAGACAGCAGCCTGGCAGATACTTGCATTTGCTTTGATTCATTTAAAAACAAAAGCAAAATTAAAAACAAGACTTACTAAATGAAAACTGTATAAAACAAGGAACAATGTAAATATTGCTTGTTCCTCAAAATGATACTGTAGCCAACCCCTCCACCAGGACTTTCTATGAGTTTTATATTTTGAAGTCCACTTCTAAGTCCCAGTTTAACACTCATACAACTTTCAAACTTGAGGAAATTAAAAATACATGTGCAGCTATTTCTTTTTACTATTAAATACTGGAAGTCAGTATTAAAATCTGGAATCAAAGGAAAAATTCAGCTCCTTTCCTTTAACACGAAGGGTTTTCATGGAGCTCCCGTCTCCTAACATAATGTGCAATTGATTTGAGCCAAAGAGTTCAATTTCTCCTTGATAGCCTGGCATTTTATGAGATTTGGCCCTCTGACAGTAACTTTAATTCTGAAATGAAGAATCAACAAAATTCATGAAGCAAAAATCTTGCTGAAGGGACAAAAACTGCCCTTCAATATTTGAGAGAGAAAAAAAAACCCTCAGTTTACGCTTTCTTCATTTTCTTTTTAATGTCTATTCATATTTCCATAATGAATATTGTCTTTCAAAAATATTTCCCTATAAGAAACAAAAACAGATTAAGCCACTAAAAAGTGGTAATATAAAATTTCTATTTTTTTCACATACTCTTACTAGGATTCACCAAAACTGAAGTTTAAAATATAAACAATAATAGCTCATCAATGAGTTACATTTAGTTATTTGACTACCTGCTTCAGCAAACACAAAACTATTACTCTTTTTCATAAAGGTCCAATCAAAGGTGCTTGAGAAAATTCACTTCTTTTTTCATTACCAAAGGAAAAATAAAGTAAGAGTTAGTTTTATTACTGAAACCCAACTTCTGGATTTATAACATGAAAGAAATTCTAGTTCACAAGATCCTACCTTATCTCTTAACATTAGGTAATTGAATCATATTTCAGCCCTATCTGTAATACAGCTATACTCTATTCTTACATAAAGCAAAAATAGAAACAAAACAGAGTGGTAAGGGGAGAGGACAGGGAAGTGGTTGTTTAATGGGTACGGGGCTTTCTTTAAGGGAGAGGAAAATGTTTTGAAACAAAATAGGGTGGTGGTTGAACAATCTTGTGAATATACTAAACGTTAATGAAGAGTACAATTTGAAATAGAAAATTTTAGCCTATCTTAATCAAACAAAACCCAGAAAATTCTAAGTCAAGCCCCTCTATCTCATTATTATAACATCAGCAGCTCACTGATATACAGAAGTCAACTAGGGGCATGAGGTGCCCACCTGTGGAAATGGTGACTTTCATCCTCCCCTATCTATAAAAGAACTGCAATTGTTACATCAAAGATTGAAGTGTCACCAAGAGGTAATCCCTCAATAGAGAGTTAGCCTGAGGGTGAGGTGAGGAGGTTTCTGCTTCTGCTTTATGAAGAAAGCTAAATTATGCTGGTTTTGTGTTCTTATCTCTGAAATGTGGATAATTATGTCTCCTGGGGTTATTCTGAAGGTCACATGGTCATCAGTTCATGTGAAGGAGCCTGGTCAATCTGGTTTCTTTTGGGGTGTTCAATCAAAGAAGAAAAGAAACAGTTGCATAAGCTCATTTGACAGATTAAGCATTTGGTCAAATCTTGCCAGAAAAAGAAGGGGAGGGAGCACAGGAGAACCTGCCAAAATGATTAAAGATCTCAAAATACTGAAAGCCACAGAGCAAGTAGCGTTTTGTGTGCCAGTTTCCAACCATACAGCTAAGCATTCTAGAGAGGCACAGTGGGTACTGAAAGCCAACTATGGAGGGAGTGTTGCAGGAAGAGTTGCTTATCTCACCTGGCAGGTGGAGTCACATTTGTTTCCCGATTTCACTGTCCTCATACAAAAGTCCTCTTATAAAAGAAGAACACCATTTTTCCCATGAACGGAATCACAGCTCCAATTCTTCCTTTCTACTTCCCTTGAAAAAGCATGCACAAGTGTGCACATAGGAACCTGGAGACCCGATGGGATTCCAACCCGACCATCCCCCTCAGGGAGAAGCGTCCCTCTCATCCTCACAGTTGTATTCTCCTATATTCTTCCAGTAAGTTCCTGAACAGCTAATTCAGGCTGATCGTTGCCATCACCTGACCTCCCAGCTGGACTCTGGGATATCAACCTTCCACACCCTGATCTGATCCTTTTTAAGCTTCTACCACCTCATAAGGGTTAGACTAAGATGTCCAAATTCTTCTCCCTCAAAAACCCAAGTCCTGGTCCTCTTAGAAAATCTGGAACAAAGACAAATACAGACTTCAAAAAAAAAGCTTTAGAAAAATGAGTTTTTCCTAGATCTTAGGATGCTTTTGATCCTATCACTGATGATTTCATTCTGACTCTGAAAAGATGAGGAAGCTAATACCAAGAGATGACCCACAAATCTTTCTCTTGTTTTTCTTGAAGAATCTCACACCTATGACAAAGTGCCCATTCCAAAGCTCAAGGCTTTTCTTTTCTCATCTACAGTGTGTCAAAGGGATTTTCATGGAGGTAAGGACAGAATAATCTTCATTGGCTAGAGTTACTAAATAGCCATAGAGCTATATAGCGTCCCAGGAGAAATTATTTCATGCTCAGCATTAATGAGCCATTTCTCCTAGTCCTATGGAACAGGATAACTCCACTAAAATTACTTCATGCTTCCCAGCAGAAGAGAACCTAGAACCATGGCCTGGTTACTCTAGGGGTGTTTGACAACTTCATACTTCTGAGTTTCAAACTTGTGAATTTTTCCTTAAATGAAAAAGTCTAAAGTAAATGTGTAAAGAATTGAGACATTGCATATTTTTGTATATTATTGTATAGTATTGTATTTTTTTCAGTACATAACATAAAAGCAGATGTGGGAAAAGTGTGAAACAAGGGTTCCCCAAGCTAAAAAGAAGATAGACTATATTAAAAAGGTCAGGAAAATGTTGTGTACCAGAACTATAGCAATATCTTGGTTGTGGAACTCAGTCCCAAATTTGTGTTTCAACACTGAAAAGTTCCAGAAATGAACATATTTTTCCCATGAAATAATGGAAAATAAAATCATTGGTTTTGAGGCTCAAATATTACAAATATAAATTCATTTTTCCAAGACTTTAACACATTTCACAATGATTTTTTTCTTTAACACTATATTTTTGTTTTGTTTTGTTTTGTTTTGTTTTGTTTTGTTTTGTTTTGTTTCTAAGACAGGGTCTCACTTTGTAGTTCAGGCTGACCCTGAGCTCACTATGTAGCCCAGGCAAGCCTGGAACTAAGTAATCCTTCTGCCTCTGCCTCCTGAGGGCTGAGATTACAGGTGTGAGCCATCATGCCCAGCATTTATGGTTATACCATTTTACACAAATAAAGCACAAAAGAAAGAGCACAGTGATGCAGGAACACTATATGTCTGGGCAAGAGCAGCACTTAGACTGAAGAGTTGCCCCTTTGTGTTCACAGCCAGACCTGACCAATCTTGCTGGTGACTCATCCTGGGCCAGTACAGGTTTCTTCTAGTCAGACATTTGGTTTAGCTACTGAGCAAAGTTATGACCACTGAGCAGATATTTTTCAAACTTTTCTGTTCCAGTAGTGAACAGTTTGAGATTAAAGCTGTTGTGGTTGTAGGAGGTGAGAGAAGGAGAAGGCTGGAAACATTTATTTAGAAAAATAATGTTATTTTCTGAATATTTATGTATATCTAAAATTTCTATGTTACAATATTAACCTCGAAGGTGATGGTATTATGAAGTTTTGGGGTGGTAATTAGGTCATGGGGACAGATTCTCATGAATTGGATTAGTTCCCCTATAAAATAGGCCTGAGACTGGAGATTCAGCTCAGTGGGTTCTGGCACCTGCCTAGCAAGCACAAGGTCCTAAATTCGATCCCCATTAATCACATACAACAATACCAGGCTTGGTGACTCACGCCCACCAGCAATCAGTACCACCTACCATAATGCTGGGCCTGGTGGCTCACATCTGTTATCCCAGCACTCAGGAGGCAGAGGCAGAGGCAGAGGGATTGCTGAGTTCAAGGCTTGCCTGAGCTACATAGTGAGCTCAGGGCCGGCCTGAACTACAAAGCAAAACCCTCTCTCTCAGAAAAAAAAAAAAAAAATCTTAGAGAAACCCCTTGTCACTTGCAGGGTGACAGTGCATGATGAGAAGGCATCATCATTGAACTAGAAAACTGATTCTTGTTAGACACAGAATTTAATCTCCTTGACACTGGACCTTCCAGTCTTCAGGGCTGTAGGAAACATGTTTCTGTTTATAAACTACTTAGTTTATGGTATTTTGTTATAGCACTTTAAGTGGATGAAGAGAATGCTAAAGTGCTTTTGCTAAGAACCACCAAAAATTGTCAGTATATATAAAATAAAAGGTGAGGGCTGGAGATTTGGCTCAGTGGTTCTAGCTCCTGCCTTGTAAGCACAAGGTCCTGAGTTCGATCCCCAGTAACCACATACAATGCTGGACGTGGTGACTCACGCCCACCAGCAATCAACACCACATATCACAGTGCCGGGCGTGGTGGCTCACGCCTGTAATCCCAGCACTCGGGAGGCAGAGACAGGAGGATTGCTGAGTTCGAGGTTTGCCTGAGCTACATAGTGAGCTCAGGGCCAGCCTGAACTACAAAGTGAGACCCTGTCTCAAAAAAAAAAAAAAAAAAAGTGAGGAACTCAGGTGTAATGTATTTATAAAATCTTTAAATGTGTGCTAAAAATCAATACCTTTGGTTCAGCTAAAGCGATATAGATTGTGTTATATAAAAACTTCTGGTTGAAATTAACTCATGTTCCAGCCACTCAAGAAGAGAGTTCCTGTTGAAAGGAAGTTGGAGTGGGAGTGGGGTGGTGATTGGCTGTCACTGAGAGTAGGTTTATGTGGCTTTAATAAAGGATGGGAGGGGATAATAACTATCCTGAGGATAAAGTCCTCAAGGCAGCAGAAATACACAAAGTTTCAGCCTGAGAACCAACCAAGAGAACAGTAAACACATATTCCCGGAAAAAAAGGCCAGCTGACACGAAAACATTGGAAATCTGAAATGACTACATTTATGAGAAAGTGATGGGCAGACCTCTGAATGCTTTGTTGGTTCTGTTGAGGTAGGGAGAGAAGAGCTATAAATACAAGGTTAAATTCCTACTGGGATTATTATCAGCATTTTAGGGTGAAAGCTCAATTCTGGGGTCTCAAGAGACCACGTTCAGTCATCCATCTCAAAATGCCCAACAAAAAGACAGGGAGAGGAGAAGGGCAGGAGAGAAGTATTAATAAACATAGCCATGCTGAGGACAGACAAAGGTCAAGATCTGCCGCCTTCAAGGAGCCAACAGGAATTTAGGAGTTTTCTAGAGAGGGGAACAAAAGTAAGGTTGTAGGCTCGCATAGCTGGGGGGGGGGCATACATTCTAGTAGGTAATAATCCTATTCAGGCACTGTTTGACTGATTGTTGGTTCAGGACTGGTCCCGGAGAAGTCCTTGTGGACTGAAGGAACAAGCTGGTTCATAATATTACTGCTCCTGCTTGGACCTCATCATGGGGTGGTCTGTAAGGGTATTCTTATTGCAGGATTAGGGGAATGAGTGGAGAATTCTAGGTGCTGCTCCAGGAAGAAGAGAACAGAACATTGGAAAACCTGGCCATGAAATGCCCTGCAAATCCTGAAAATGCCTTAGTTACTCTCTTACCTAGGTGTCCTCTAACTTTAAGAGGGATGAAACAAACTAGGTAAGTTTAAGACTAAAAAATATTATATTATCTGTTTGTAAAAAATGACTCTTTAAGTGATTAACATGCCTATATGTAGAGTGGCAGAAATCTGAGCCAAAGTTTTAAGGTAAAAAAGAGAAAGATATAAAGTGAAGGTAGAGATACCAAGTCTTTACGCTGCTTCTGGTTTCCCTGTGGTCATCCTCAGACTGAACTCCCACATCCCTATAACAGGGTCAGCAAAACATAGAAAAATCTACTGAAAAGTAAAATAGTTTAACTCTCCACTATGAGAATTATTTCTTTCATTACATGTTGCTGGAAATAAAATCACACAAACTGCAATATTAACAATGATGATTTTCATAAATCCTCGGTATCTTCATTTTCTCTCATCCACAAATACATTATTCAAAGCACTGAACAAAGCTGCTAGAACAGACTCCCACATGTATAAAAGTGAAGCTGATGTCCAGAAAACGTGTCTTCCTCACTAATTCTACCTTTGGGAAAAAATCAGACTTAGACACTAGGCTGCTATTACATATGCGTGTGCACAGTCAGCACTTCCTTTTCTAGCTTTCCTTACAAAAAAAACAGCTACAAAGCAGCGATTGCATGCCAAGCTCTGAAAGAACCAGACACAAAGGTGTATCAGAAATAAAAGCCAGTCTTCCAAAGTTTCAAATCAAGTAGAAGGAACAAGACAAATACACCACTGAAATGGAATCAAGAGAAAGTTCTATCAAGATGTGTAAGTTCAAGGCAAGCCACCGGACCCATATCGAGATGTGCTCAGCAAACCTAATATCACTGGCTGATCTTACAGAGATGGCTGGAATGACCACCACTGTATCAACGTATCAATGAAGAGACAGAATCTGGGAGCTGGACAGAACCTTAATATGAATATATTGTGAAACACAGAGTATGATATGACAGTGACAGGATGATAGTTACTGTTTCCTAGATACACAAAGAATACAATTTGATCTTTAAAAACTGATGCTCCATACATAATGAATTGAACCACTGACAGTAGTCTCTAGTCCTAGATGAGTGTATGTGAAAGAAAAAGTCACACTTTGAAGGCTGTCTGGTTCAGAGTGCCAGCTATTAAAATGATAACATCATAGTGCACAGAAAGAAATAATATAGCATGTTGAAGACTAAGGACTAAGACTACTGGAGGAAGTCAATACATTTCCTTGAGTTTCTGTTTCCTTGTCTGTAAAATGAGAAAGGACCAAATAACATATTCCCAACAATAAAAATGATATACACAATAGTACTCTTAAAACTTAACCACAGATAAAGGGGGTGAGGAGGGGTGGGTGGGTAGGGATATGGGAAAAAATGAGAATTAACTTGTGGCATATACTGGTACAAACTCCCCAATGTTATACGTGATTTTGAGATGTATATAAATTGTACCAATAAAGAATTCAATTAAAAAAACAAACTTGGGGCCGGAAGGTTAGCTCAGTGGTTCCGGCGCCTGCCTCGCAAGCGCAAGGTCCTGAGTTTGATCCCCGGTGACCACATACAATGCTGGGCGTGGAGATTCACGCCCACCAGCAATCAATACCACATGCCACAGTGCCGGGCGTGGTGGCTCACACCTGTTATCCCAGCACTCGGGAGGCAGAGACAGGAGGATTGCTGAGATCGAGGCTTGCCTGGGCTACATAGTGAGCTCAGAGCCAGCCTGAACTACAAAGCGAGACCCTGTCTCAAAAAAAAAAAAAAAAAAAAAACACAGAATAGCTATGTAGCTCCTCTTCAAGTTGTCATATGAAACTATAGCTTATGTCCATGAACAGCTGTCCCTATGCATAGATAGACCTTCATTTCTCCATATATACAAATGTGCATAATACTCAGGTTCAAAAATGTATATCTCAATACTTTTATGCCCTTTAAAAAACTACTTCCAAGTGAAAGTCATCTTTTTAATATCCACTGAAAAGAATTTACATTGTATTTATGGCCTGAGCATAATCATTACCTTCCAATAAAAATGACTCATTAAATAAAAAGCAATTTTTACCCATGTACTCTAAGAATATATTTGTTTACTTATGGAAATCCAATAGCCGGTTGCTCAGTACTTTCTACATTTCTCAGTACAATTACTTGGGGCTTAAATGTCTATCCAAGGTTTGCCTACTCGGAACAACTCAGAAACACTAAGAGAGAAAACAACAAATACCCAAGTGAACAACTGAACAATCCAAAATGAGAGACTGTAGAATGCAGTGGAGTGGAACAGTGCCTTCTGACATTTATTCAACCTCCAGTTAAGAGCCAAAACTAGCTGGACTGCTGATTCCAATCTCTTTTATTAACAATCGCAAGAACCGATTAAGAAATACTCCCCTGCAACAACAGACAGAAAATGTTCTGGAGAGTGACAGGCACCCAAAGCTGGTTTCCAACCTTTGCATGTGAAGCAAGCACCCGAGGTATGGCACATCTGTTCATGTCCCCACAGGATTTACTTTCTCTCTATAACTGCCTGAAACCACAAATGACATTAGACAAAGCAAACAGTTTAATTTTACTTGGAGCTGGGTACTAGAGAAACGGCAGGAACCTCTTTTGCCCTATCTCCTTCCAGGTAAGTGGCCTGGCAAGTCAGCCCCAGCAGAGAAGCTGTAGCATCCTGGGATCAACCCCAAGGAAGACGGAAGACGGAGAAGCATCACTTCATTTAACACATGCTGCTTCGAGCTCCAAAACCATGGTTTGCATCCATCTGTGTTTTTGTAGCTCTCTAATACTTTGTAACAATGCTAGTTTCTCATTTTGACAGTCATTATGTTAATGTTCATTTCATTTATCTTACCTAAAACAGCCTAACTGCAGAGTAGAAAAATCCTTTGAGAAAAAAAAAAAATGTGCTTGGTTATTTTATTAATGACTCAGAGTTTTGAGACTAAAAGTGTGTAATTTTATAAAAAATAGATTTTCTGCCTGGCTTTGAATATTAGATATTTGCAGGACAATAAATAACAAATGTGAAATAATAAATTGTAAAATACCTAAAAATGGTTATACAAACCATCACAATGTGAGTATCAAGTGCACACTTAGTTGACTCTAGCACTTTCTTTTGTAGTAGAAAACTATGTTTATTTACAATCATGTCAGTGAATCCACACCTTCCTAATATATCTGCCTAGTGATTAGAAACTAAGTATCAAAAGTATCTTCTAAATTACCAACACAGTTGAACAAAATAGCACCCATGTTTAGAAGTCCTGGGTTCAAGGTTTGCATATATCATTTGTGGGTGAAGATAAAGTAATTCATCTCAGTGATCTTATTTCCTCAAATGTCAGTTCAGAGCACAAAGATCAACAAACTCCAAGAAATCACAAGAAGCTTGTAAAACATCCAATTCTTTATAATTTTAGAAGTATGTTAACTTACTCCAGTTCTTTGAAATTAGTAATTTAGGTTGGAGGTGTATGCGTAAGTTTATAACACAGGTCTACACAGTTCCACCTTCCCTGCATGCAGGCCTATCTTCTAGACTAGGATGGAAGTCAACTAAAGCTACTCACACAATACACCTTATGTAGCAGTTCTTCCCTCCAGTATATTTAGAGACAACACATTTCTCAGTACTTTTTGTTTATCTGGATCATAGCTTTAATTCAGTGTGTGTGTGTGTGGGTGTGTGTGTGTGTGTGTGTGTGTGAGAGAGAGAGAGAGAGAGAGAGAGAGAGCGAGAGAGAGAGAGAGAGAGAGAGAGAGGGAGACAGAGAGAGAGATACTGTGTGATACCGTATCCTATAAAATACATATGTATTGTATTATAAAAGATATTAGATGGAATATATACTGCTTACCATACTAAATGTGATTTTTAAAAAACCAGGATGTATATTTAAATAAAAAATAAGTAGAGCAAAAAAGGTATCTTGCCATTAATCATTCTTAAAATCCCTATCAGTTCCAACCCACATATCCCCTCATTCTTACCACCTTCTAAAGCACTTCCAGAATTTCCCTTTTGTGAAGTGGCTTTAGCTGCACTCTCATGGTTGCCTTGACATCCTGAACTGACTTAAAACATTTACATTTCATGGTCATTTTGACCTTGGGGAACTGCCAGAAGTGACATAATACCAGATCTGGGTGAATAAGGTAGATGAGAACACACTAGAATATTTTTCAAGAGTCTGCCTTTCCATCATATGGCACTTAGCAGCAGGTTCATTGTATTTATTATCACACTGCAAAAATAGAAGACTTCCAGAAATGCTTCAGAAAAGGGCATGAATGATGAAGTAAATGCCTTTGAATGGAGGAGGAGTATTTTGAAGGTGATAAATGGCAATATGATTTTTAAAATCAATTTTAGAAATTTAGACATTCTTAGCATCTCTTCTATGTCCATTGTAACATTATTTATTGCTTTATACAATATGTTTAACGAGTTGTAATGGATGAGTGAATAATGAAGTCATTGCCTTTAAGTACTTGCAACTAAGGCACATTAGAAAATGAGAGGCACATTCTAAGGATAAGGTTTTTCTAAGAGGATAAATGTGGGTGCTCAGAGGAAGGGCCATACAGTTAGATGAGGCTACATTTCAATTTTGGCCCTGTCACTAACTTGTTATGTGAACTCTGATAAGTTATTTAACTTTTCTAAGTTTCATTTCCCATTTGCATAATGAAGGTAATAATCTCATAAGTTTATTGTGAGATCTGAATGAGCTCAGGTATACGAACCCCTTTACAGCACATCTAACAGACACTTCTCAGTAATCTCTAGGTAATGGTAGTGATAGCGCTGAGGAGAAGGGGAAGACAGGAAATGTTAAAGATCATTCTTTGACTATGACTTACAATGAAGACAGGAAAATAAATTTCTCAACAAAGCTCCCCCAAAGTCTTCAACCTTCAGCTTCGCTATAACTTCCTTCCTCATTTCCAACCTATTAATTGATGCACTGAGACACTGATTCTCTACAGCCTCCCTAGAGACAGGCAGGTGACAGAGAAACAAGCTGAGTGTTGTGAAGCAGTGACGAACTTAAGAATTTATATTTGGTCTCCTTTCGACTCAGTCTAATATCCCCTTCCATCATTCTTGCCTCCTTCACTGTACCCTTAATAAACCATCATCGTATCCTCTGACTTTTCCCCGGGTCTCTGTTTTCTATGAAACCTAGGCCAGGACTATGACTATAACTGCATTACAGTGATCTGAATTTATGGCTCTCTTTGGGCAGGAGATGTTCAGGGTTGTCAATCCAGAAAATGCCTAAAGTGTCCTGATTAGGCTCTTTCAGACTCTAGTGCTGACCCGTCCAACTCAAATCCCAGCTCTGCCATAAGCTGGGAAACCATAGACAAAAAATTTAAAATCAAGCACTAGTTTTCAGATCTGTAAGGTATGGATAATAGGAAAGCTTGTAAAAAAGTAAATGAGTTAATACATATTTAATGCCTAGTAATAAAACATATAAGAGGTATTACTCTTGCTGCATAACAAAATTACTCCTCATTGTTATCAATATGCCTACCTCTAGTAATGTCTGTGCTTTATAGTTTCTGAAATGGTAAAGGATTATAGTTTTAGAAGTCTTATTTTAGAATTATAAGCAGAGTGAAAGTAAATAGAGCCTGGACAAAAATCCAAAAATTCATGTAGATTAATGTAAATTCACTTTAAAGGATATTTAGGTGGCTTTCATTGGTAATTTTTGCTTACATCCTGATTCTTGAGTGTATCCTACAAAATTATGAATTTCTAAATTAGTTGAAGTGCTATGCATTTTGGAATCACATTTTATGCCTATGAAATTTAGAATTTTAATATTAACTTCCATGAAGAGCAACAACCACATCCAAGTTATAAAACAAGAACATAGTTACTATAAATAAAATTCTCATCTCATTATTGTTTACCTTTTAGGACAGATACAGTGGGAAACGGGAAGGGAACATAACTAGGACCTTTCCATTAGGCTCTAGTCTCCTGTGAGTCGAGGGCAGAAGTGAGGCTTAGAGAAGCTGAGCTTGGGCCTGATCCATGCTACTCTGAGTAGCGAAAGACCCCAGGCCCCAGCCTGCCACAACTTCTTTCAGCACCTCTAGAGTAACAAACTATAACAGAGACTCAGAGGGCAGCGCAGACAGGGCAATGGAGTAGTTCCACCTTGAAGCATCACAGCATGTGGGATAACCAGAGTCCTTGTTATCAGAGGTGAAGGTGAATTGAGTCCAAAGTTATTGTTCAGCTTTGACCTTCCAATTATTTCTCCAAACAGGATTCTTCACAACACAGCTAAGTCCAAAGTCTGTCTGCAGAAAGGCCTGGTCAGTTTTGACCTTCCAATTATTTCTCCCAAACAGGATAGTTCCCAACAAGATACCAGTTTAGAATAAATGATCAGTCAAACATAATAAGAATGACATCTGATATTTTAGAAACTATGCAATATTTTTTAAATAATTAACCAATATTTTATCACTGTTTCATTTCAAGGATCACACACTTTCACTTCTATTCCACTGGTAACCAAATATTCCATTAGAAATAGCCTCAAGGTGGGCCAGAGGGTTAGCTCAGTGGTTCCGGCGCCTGCCTCACAAGCGCAAGGTCCTGAGTTTGATCCCCGGTAACCACATACAATGCTGGGTGTGGAGATTCACGCCCACCAGCAATCAATACCGCATACCACAGTGCCGGGCGTGGTGGCTCACGCCTGTCATCCCAGCACTCGGGAGGCAGAGACAGGAGGATTGCTGAGCTCGCGGAGGCTTGCCTGGGCTACATAGTGAGCGCAGGGCCAGCCTGAACTACAAAGCGAGACCCTGTCTCAAAAAAAAAAAAAATAGCCTCAAGGTGCAAGAAAGACATGCATTAACTCTGTCCATGTTTGAGGAGAAATGTGTATGTCTGAAGGCAAGGATAAACATCCTTAAAGAAGGCTCATATTATTTCTATTTCCACAGACCTATGAATAATCTTAAGACCTCACACTTTGATATCTCATTTATCAAAACATCTCAGAGCAATCTTTATATTTAATAATAAGAATGCTGTACATAGGTTCCAGTCAATGAAATCAGACATCCTTCCAAAATTAATAGCTCGTGTCATGAAAATAATTAGTTGTAAGACATGCTGCTGATATGTAAATTATGATAATAAATGAGATTATTATTTCCAATATATTATAACCTGAAACATATGATTTAAAAAACTTATTTTGACAGGAAAAAACCCTCCAGGTATAATTTTAGGACATGGATAAAGAAATTTGCTGAAATTTGGGCAGTTAATAGTCCAGGTCTCAAAACCCTACCTTCATCTTGGACGCTGATATTATTAGTAACTTCCCCAAGAGTTGCTCTAAAAACAGTGGGGCCGAGACACACTGGAAACCTCTCACCAACCAACTGTTCCATAAGTCTTCAAACTGCAGATTCCTCCTTTGAAAGGGCTGCTTTGATTACAGAATATCCAGTGCATCTCCTTGAGAAGAAGAGAAACCAGCAAGCAAAACCCACTCTTACACAACCTTGACCTACGGTCCTTTGCACAGTTTTTCTGTTGGCTCCATAACTGATGCAGAAGTGGCAACAATTTTAGAAGATTGGTTTCAGAAAGTGTCCCTTCACCACCACTACTGGGGAGATGGTATTTACCATGAAGCAATCAAAGTCAAAGCCTAATAAAGGTTCATGTGGTCAAAGTTTTCAATAAATATTTAAAAAACAACATTTTATTACAATGCCAAATTTGCTTTTATTTTCCCTATTTCTTTTCCATTATATTTTGCATCCTATTAAGCAATGGCTGGATGCATTATGGGACCTGCCTAAGGAATGACTGAGTATATATTTAGTTTGCATTTAGTGAGATTATTTATATTACTCTTCCATGTACAGATAAATCCTTATTAGCCATCTAGTTTAGGAATTGCTTCCAAAATAACTCGTCTATCCACTGCTCTGAAACTCCAAGAATTATGGAATTGAAGGACTAAAACTGGATGATTACATGGACATACTTTTGGCTGTCCTACAGTTATGGTCATGGCAGAGGGGAAACTACATTAGTAAGGCAGAGCCAGAAGGTAGTCTGAGGAAAATTTACAGATCATTATACATGTAAACTTGTAATTAGAAGATTTGGTTTTTATCTAAAAAGTCAAAATAGAATTTTTTCTGGATAATGCAGTATATTATGACTTTTATACTTGGCTGACGAGATCTACAAAAAATACAAATTACTAATATGTGTGTGTGTGTGTGTGCACATGCACACATGCATTCACCTGTGTAGAGCCCAGACTTGTAGCATTATTGTTAACAGTAAGATTACCTATCCTGGATCAAAGGGAAAGAAACTTGATAGAAGATTTTCCCAATTTAATATCAGTGTTCAATACTGACCTCACCTTCTCAATAATGTTGGTTACCAATACATTTAGTTTACATTTAGTGAGACTATAAATAAGTTGTGACTCAGGACAAACATTTCCAAATTCCCAATTTAAAAAATTCATCCAGGGCTGGAGATTTAGCTCAGTGGTTCCAGCACCTGCCTCACAAGCACAAGGCCCTGACTTCGATCCTGGTAACCACATATAATGCTGGGCGTGGAGACTCACGCCCACCAGCAATCAATACCACATACCACAGTGGCTCATGCCTGTAATCCCAGCACTTGGGAGGCAGAGGCAGGAGAATTGCTGAGTTCCAGGCTTGCCTGAGCTACATAGTGAGCTGAGGGCCAGCCTGAACTACAAAGCGAGACCCTGTTTCAAAAAAAAAAAAATTAATCCAACTCTTCTGGAGGAAAAGTAAATAATCTTTCCAAATTTTATACAGTAACTATAAAACTATTATTCATGGAGAACAAACTAAAAATGTAACCAAAAATGCAAGAATTTTGACAGGTGTGCTAGGCATTTAGTCAACAAAATATTTTTTTGAGTTTTGATATATGTGGTGTTGGGACCAAAGTGCAATCATCTGAAGTTCCTGCAACGTAAAGCAAACCCATAAGGCGGCTGGTTGCTCTGTTCACTAAGTAACAGCAACTTCCTGGTGGTTCTGGTATGCTAATTGTACCAGCTGTTCCTGCCAAAAAATGTTTCTTTGTTTCTACATGACTAGCCCTCCCACTGGCTGACTGTGCCCTTCCTGTTCCTCCTTCACCAATGACCACCCGATAGGTATGATAGATTAAATTGTTAGCCAATCTCTACTAAGTACCCTACTCCTTCCTGTAAGTGAACCAGAACACCTTTAAAAGGAGCTGGTAACCGCCACGCGGGGTCTCCAATCTAGTATTGGCAGATCCACTGCATGCTGTGTTAATAAAAAGTGGCCTTGTTTATTGCATGTGTGTTTCCTGGTCTTCTTAGGAGACTACAATTCGGGCAAACAGTGGTATTTCTTATCGTTTAAACATGTTACTTCATTTCATTTTTCTAAAATAACTAATTTTGTTTTTATAACTTCTTACTCTTTTTACCAAAGCAGTCACCTGATTGTGGGTCTCAAGCTCCACCCAACCTGGATTCATTTCTAGGGCTAGACATTCCTTCATAATCAAGCCTCATTACATATTAAGATAAAATTGTTTTAATGTTCCAGTTACCTTTCAGACTGCCTAGTCTTAAATCGGAATTTGTAAAAATTGTCCCTCAGTGATTAAAGGTGATGCTGAGGCCACAGTCAACATGATGAATGACTAGGAGGATGCATTCATTTATGTTGTGTCACTTAAATATCACACAGTTAGCAATTACATGCTTTCTGTCTCTCCCAACAGTCCTTGACTTAATCATATATACACATTCATTTCAATGTGAAGCCTCATGCTGAGCTATGAATGTGAAAATGAAGAAGAGGTTTAGGGACAAAAAAAGAAAGTAATGGAAGGAGGAAGGGATGAGAAGAAGACTTTTGAGAAAACACTGGAGAAAGAACCTAGAAAATTGTTTAAATTCTATTTTATTTCTTTGGGAAGATCACAAAATCTTTATCATTTTCTAACAGTATTGTTATTTTTAATGTATATCTACAATTATTATCTTAATTCTCTTCATTTTATCTACTTTTTAGGTGAAGACATTTCATATTCAGTATGTTAATTGTTCTCTCCAATGTATTGATTTTTAAAAGGTAGCAGAATACTAACTATGCTATGCAAATGAAAGTCTGTGAATTTAATCATAAAGAGTGCCCCAAAGGAGCCACTAAATCCTATGATGTCCAATGGGAAAATTTGGAGAGTCCTATTATATTTAGTAACTCACATACCAGGCCCCAGAATTTAATACAAATTGAATTCAATCCTACATGCAACATTTTGTAGATTCTGTCCATTGATAAGACATGCTTTCATAAAATCTGGCAAGCTAAAACACAGACTACAACCCATTTTCATTTTCATTTTCTTTTCTTTTCAATGAAACATTGTGAATATAGTAGCATCACATAAATATTTATCAAACTATAATTCTCCCTCCTGTAATGACAAATGAAAATATCCTTCAATGTGCATATAAAACACCTGCAAAAACACCATATTTAGAAGAATGTAAAGAGATGCAAGCTATCTGAAGTTAGGAAGGGCAGTAAGTTTTTCACACTATTAAGATATGAAAGAATAATTGTATAGATTGTTTTAGGCTTGGTTTACCATGTTTGAAAACTTTTACCCTGTTAATTAAAGAAATAAAAATAACAGAGCATCATTTGACACTAGGGAAATAAGGACCCTAGTCTGAAGGGCCAGAGAGCCGCTGCAAATGTGGCTTATTATATAAAATGGCTCTTCACAGGGAAAAGACCACACAAGTTGCTGTGCTGTTGGCTTATTACCCATTTGGATTATTTCTTTATGTGTCATTAATTTTATTATTTACTGTTTATACAGTGAACAATTGCAGCTTAAGTCTGATACACAATCCAGACATAATCACTGATCTGAACCAACAATCCTCTGTTAAAACCAAAATTCCCTTCAGCCAATAGTTAAGAAAAGGGCAAGAAGAAGGTACCTGCTGAAAAGAGTAATAAAAACATGTTGCTTATTATTTTCCAGAAGCTTCTAATCCTCTCTTCCACGGCTTAGGTGGGTACTCCCAAGGTCATGAGAATGTTGTAGAGACTCAGGGGTCCTCTGGGAAACATCTTTTTCTCCCAAATAATTACGGTCAGAAAGTATTGAGTCAAGTAAAGTTTCTGCTTTCATTTGACCATAACTTTATTCCTCTCTTTTGCTTGCTTTGTCCCCAAGGAAAACATTTAAGGGCATGCTAGGGATTCAAGATTCAAGATTCAGTGAGCCTCTTTTGATTTAGAAAGCCAGTGGTCCATTATATATATATATATATATATATATATATATATATATATATATATATATATATATATATATATATAAAATCTCGAAAAGTGAATGCTGACAAAAGATACTATATAGTCTGAATCTGTTGTTAATTACATGAAAACCATCAAATAACATGTCTTAATTCCCAGCTCCTCAAAGAGGAGTTACCAGGAAAGTTTGAATAAAAGCTAGAAAGTGAACGTGGAAAAATTAACAGTCACCAGGAAGATACATATGATTTCTGATGCTTATACACATAAGAAAAAGAAGCTTATATTATGGTATGCAAGAGACATGCTACTATGGAGATCAGCCACCTCTATAAATATCTCAGCTGGGAGTTGCATTTCCTGTGATGACACAACCTCCTCCCCTTTTCTATGAATACAGCTTTCTCCTTTCTTAGTTTTTCTGCACCTGTTCTTGGCTATCTTATGATCAGAAACAGTACATAAATAACATTAGACTTAGCACTAGTAAATAGTGCTTCACTTGAGGTAACTATCTGAGAGTACTAAGTTGTATGGTTTTTTTCTTTTTCTTTCTTTTTTTTTTTTTTTTGAGACAGGGTCTCGCTTTGTAGTTCAAGCTGGCTCTGAGCTCACTATGTAGCCCAGGCAAGCCTTGAACTCAGCAATCCTCCTGTCTCTGCCTCCCAAGTGCTGGGATTACAGGCGAGAGCCACCACGCCAGGCAAGTTGTATGGTTTTTATTCATTCCTTAGAGAAGGAAATGAACCCTCCATGTATAAAATCAAATCACAATGTTTGAAAATTTATGGGAGGGACCCTGGTATCCCAACACCCAGCCATCTCTGCTTTCCTTTGCCTGGTGTGACTTTAGCAAAGCAAAGTTGTCTTTTCATGATAGACAAGACATGGAAAGCATGTTAAATGGTGAGATAAAGGCTTCCAGTTTTTTCTTTCATACCTGATGAAATGAAAACATGAGCTATTACCTCTCTATTGTTTATCCAGAAAGCCAAGAAAATGTCAACATATCAGATGAGTCATTACAGAACCTGTAATTAATAGGAATAACTAAAAAACCTAAGTCCTCAAAATACACTTAAAATCTGTTTTAGAAATACATACAGAAGAGGAACGTTTTATCATTCTACATCCCAACAGAAAACTGATGCCACATTCAATCTGAGGATTAAGGACCATTCAATAAATAGAACATTTACAGAGTTAAGGGAAAGGATAAAAAATACATAGAGTCTTCCAGGGCTAGTAATAGTAAGGAATGGTTACCACCTCTCAATTCAAGGATGCTGCCCTCTCACAGTTTGTAGTGTGAAAAGAGTCAAGAAACAAACACCCTGGCTTATGTTTCCCTCTCCCTGTCTGAATTGCTACTGCTGTCAGAAAGAAAAATAGTTCACTGGCCAAGAAGTCCAACCTCCTGAACAAAGAGTGTAAGGAAGGGGAGAAGAGGTCTAAAGAGGCTCAGGGGAGACCAAGTGTACTATTGAACACAATTATACAATAAGGTGCATTTATTTTTTGTTTGATCAATCTGTCTCCTCAAAATAGCAATTAGTTTTATAGGCATTAATGTGTCTAAAGTATCCTTTGGGTGTCTATTTGAATGCCAGTGTACATTTGGTCTCCTAAGCCTCTGCTGATTCTTCTATTGAAACAACCATAATACAGAGCATTATATGCTCAAATAAATTGGAGAAGTGCTTGCTAGAACATTAAGGCAAAAGAAGGTCAAGGTAAATGCATATGCCTTGTGCACATAAGTTACTCTCCCTCATAACTCCAGAGGTGTAAAAATAAAGAAACAATTGTATCTGTCTCCTGAGATGACTGAATGAAACCATCTGTATAAAGCATTCTGCAAAGAGCTTCACACAGAAACAAACAGTACTTAGTAAATGTTATCCCTTTATGCCTCTGCCACCAGAATCATCACCTCCAGTTGCATTCTAACCTCTAAAACAAACTGGAAAACTTCCTACTATGGAAAACTCATGTCTTAGAGCTTTGTGTCACTAGTGCCTGACTTAGTGCCCTACACATAGATATTGTTCTATTAACATTGGATAATGAAAAACAGGAAGAGTGATCATATGCTACACCAAACTATCCCATTAATCATTTCTTCTCTTACTCTCGCTCCCCTATTAGAGGACTGCATCAGTACATTCTGACTGCTGTAACAAAATACCTTAGAGTGCATAATTTATAATAGTATTAATACATTGCTGACAGTTCTGGAGGCTGTCAAATAAAAGACTGAGTTTCCAGCAGATTTGCTATCTGGCCAATGTGCATTCCTCACAGACAGTAACTTCTAGCTTGTTCTCATGTGGCCAGAGTGACAGCGTGCTCACTTGAGCCAGTTCTGCAAGAATGCTAACTGCACCCATGAGCACGAGACCCGCATGACTTCATCAGTTCCAAACACTCACCTCTAAATATTTTCATATTAATTTTTAGGTTCTAATATGTGAATTCTGGGTTGAGGGAATCAATACATAGACTATAACCCCATATATTCCTTGTGCCCTACAAACATGTGGAAGATGCCCTCATGACCTGCTCTGGTTATTGAAAGAAAAGCCAGTTTTGCGTGGAGGGTTTAAAAGGCATGGCCACTCTTTATGAGTCCTCTTTGTCATCCCCCACACACACTGCAAACCCCACATTCTGGGATCAAAAGATACTTGAACTAGATAATAGTTTGATCCATAGCCTTCCAACAGTGCTGTATCAACTGTTCTCAAAGATTTCAGAGCCTGAGGTTTGTTTGATAAGGCCAGAAAATTTGCAATTATTTGCCATGAATCAATAACTAAAACAAGTGCTTAATACAGTTACGATGGCATGCTAGAGTGGGAATTGGGAATAACATAAAAATTGAAGTCTATTTCACTGGAATTCAAATTTCAGCACTGACAACTACTAACCAAATGACCCTGGTTAGGCAAACCCCAGTGTATTCTACATTACTGGATTACTGTGACAATTTAGAAATAGTACTGATAAATAACAGATCCTTGATAAATAACAGAACTAATGCAATTGTAAAAATGAGTGATGGAACTCTGCCCAACTGTCTATAACTAAAGTGTCAAACCAGAAATTGCCCATTTTAACTATTTCTTTAATTAATGTGAGATAAGTAAAGTGCTGGGATCTTTGCTCAAGTCTGTAGCCTCTAAAAACTCTAATAGAAAATCACAGTTTAAAATATGCAATGTGTTCTTTATAGAATCCTCAAATATCTTTGAGCAGTCAGGAATATGAATCCCTGCTGTGGCAAAGAATATGAATGCACTCTCTATGCAGAAAAAAATCATTAAATTGTACCTTACAAACTAGTAATTTAAATTGTGATCAAATCCACTGTAGTTGGATGGCCCCAGTTAATCCATTTACTGTGAACATTACTAAATAGTTATTAAATGCCTGTGCATAATAAACAATTTCAATGGTATGCTTGTGTTCACTGAGCTTCAAGAAAGTAAAAGACATAAAAATTACTAAATATGGCAACTAATCCTGAATATACACTTTCACAAAATAGAAGCATCGTAATTACTGAAGCACAGAATTAGATTTTTGGTCCACCAGAAAGGCCTTGAGAAAAAGTTCACCATCGAGGGATAATAAACACTTTATTTAGATTGCAAAATTTGATTGGAGCAAAAATGTATCTAAGATATGAGCTAAGTTACCTCCCCTTCAAAATATAAGGAAAAACTCCGTGTAAAAAATATAATTGGGGGCTGGAGATTTAGCTCAGTGGTTCCAGCGCCTGCCTTGCAAGCGCAAGCCCTGAGTTCAATCCCAGTAACCACAATGCTGGGCGTGGTGACTCACACCCACCAGCAAGCAATACCACAAACCACAGTGCCTGGTGTGGTGGCTGACACCTGTAATCCCAGCACTTGGGAGGCAGAGGCAGGAGGATTGCTAAATTGGTGGCTTGCCTGGGCTACATAGTGAGTGTGGGGAGCAGACCCTACTGGAGGAGACTTTTCAGGCCTGGAGATCTGCACTGGGTGCTGCACCAACTAGCAGTTGCGAGATCTGCACTATGCCAAACAGTGCTGCTCAGCTCCCAAGATGATCTGCGACCTCTGGATCGCTGCATTGGGATGCCTGACTGAGAAGGTAAACGACTTCTGACTTGGACCCCTGACCTCTGTTCCTCAAGTTGGCAACATGTTGTTTTCCTTCCTGTTCCTGTGTAGGTTCGGACTAAATTTGAACAGAGTTAATTGTGTGCTAGTTGACATCCTTCTCCTGTTTGTGTGCTGATTTCCTGGGTGCTTTGTTCCTGTTTTTCTTCTCCTATAAGATAAAATGCAACCATTTTTGAGGCCATGTTGGCCCTCTGAAAAAGTATAAATACAACCTGCTCAATAAACGGGTGCCTGCTCAGTATTGACTGAGAGGTCCTCCCGAGCCCATTTTCCTGTCTTCTTCTCTTTTCTTAATCCGCGCCCCTCAACTTCACAACCCCGCTGTTTTGTCCGGCTGGCTCCGGCAAGTGAGCTCAGAGCCAGCCTGAACTACAAAGCGAGACCCTGTCTCAAAAAATAAATAAATAAATAAATAAATAATAATAATAATAATAATAATCGAGTAGCCACTTTTTCAGGACATCAAATTTAGTTTAGTATTTCCAAACTACATACAGAAAAAAATGTTGGGAGTTTTGAAATGAAGATTCCTGGACTCCCCCAAACCGAAATACTGATCAGAATCTTTGAGCAACTGGCCTGGGGATAAGCATTCTCAATAAAAATCTTCAGGTAATTCAAGTGCATCTTAGAGAACCAGTTACCAGTGCAAATCACTGAGTAACCCCTGATGACTGATTTAAAAAGACACAAGTCCAAACTAGTTGAGGCCATTGTATGCCCACAGGTCAAGTGAAGACAATAATCTGGACCTGTGACTCTAGGAAAGCTGCATGACCAAGTGACCATTCATTCTTCCAGCAGCACAAACTATGATTTTTATCACGTGGAGGCAAAAAGCTGACAGGTAGTTGAACAGTACTGTGACCCTAACAGGAGTGTGGTGATTATTTCTTTTGCTGGGCATACATTGCCCAACTTTTCAACCCTGCTACTAGCCTGGCACAAGTTCAGACAATCAACTCATCATCAGCTGCTTGGGCTTAGATGCTAAAATCCATGAGTGGTGACAGGGAAGGAAGGATGATGCCTAAGAACATTATTTTATGGAAATGTTAATTATCTTCATTTGAAAACCCCAGAAAAAAAATCCAAATCTCTTTTCCTATAATAAGACATAGAGAAAAATGTACTTTAATTTTCTAAGAAAACAGAATAAATAAGATGACAAAGGGAAAGGGAAATTGCTACTTCAGTTTTATAAATGTTTAAGAAGTTCTCTGGAAAAATAGATCAGAAACCTATGGACTGAATGAACACAAAGGAAAGAACAATTGGCAAGACTGAGGAGTTGGTTAAACATCTAGCTTGTATCCGGTAATGGATATGTGTACCCAATTCATACGGCCACTCTTTAACCTAAAGAAGTTAATATTTAGAAGAGAGAGTTTTTTATACCAGGAAGCAATGTAAAAATGTAAATGACATCATCATCACTGATAACACAATTTATTCTCCATGTGTAACACAGAACACACTGAAACAAACGCAGGCCATTTGTTTCTTCTGACGGGCAAAGGAAAAAAAACTCTTGGAGTAAGACTTTTAAAGTCAGTTTTAACACCAGACAAAACTATGTGTACAGCTTCTAAAATAATATTCTAAGTAAAAACCATGTAATAAGGTACATAGGGAGAAAATCTAGGTATTTTGTAAGCATTTGCCTTGAGTTTCAGAAGAGACTGGACCTGGGGCTTTAAAACACACTGGAATTGTTGAGACTTGGAGGAAGAGATATTGCATTTTCACTTGCATGCAAAAAAGTTGTATCATGTTAGGTGGAAATATGACCTTGTGCTTACTAGGGAATAAATATGGTGAAAAGCTATTTGTCTGGGTGTCAAGTTGACAAAGGGTGGGATGCTGTGATTAAGCTTGATTGTGTCAGTTTGACTGTCTGGATGCTGCCCAAGGGATTGGTGTAGCGCATTTCTTTGTGTGTCCGCGCAGTTCCGTGGAAATGACTTTGAGTACTATACCTGGTCCCTCATCACCGCTGTGCTTCCAAGCCGCTCTGCATGCCCCTTCACCATGACATCCCAACTCTGAAGTGGGCCAACACTGTACTGAATCTCTTGAAACCACGAGCTAAATTAAGTCTTTTTCCCTTTCAATCGTGGGTTTTGAGTATTGTATCTCACTGATCAGAAATATGACTCATATCTTTAAAATCAGTTTTCTGGTATTAGGAAGACATTGGGTCTCTATAATGACACATTCCCACTGTTTATTCTAATTATCATCATCATCCCTAGGACAGTGTTAGACTGAATATTTGCATCTCTCAAAAAATCAGATGGTGAAGCTCTAATTCTCTGTCCCCTACTACGAAAGGATATGGGAAGAAACTGGCAGTGTGCTAACTCAGAAGAATGCCATGCCAGTGGCCTCAGACTTCCAAAGAAAATAGAATCCCAAACTAACCAAAACAAGCAAAAATTCACTCTATAAATGTTGTAGAAAATTAATGAATACATACAAATTTGTCTGAAAAATCTATAATGAATCACCATCGCTGCCACAAAAATAGAGAAGACACAAATCCTCCCTTAAGATGTCCACATCTTTTCAGACTAGAAAATACACAATACTAAAAACAGAAAATCCACCTATGGCTGTTCCAGGCAATAAGCATTTAAATAATAAAAATTACATGTACTCAAAAGACTTTGTGTATATTTGTGATGGAAAATAAATATTTAGGTAGGGACTAATGAAAATATCTGAATGATTTTGCCTCATACCTTAAAAGTTCTACACAAAATTCTTACAAATAAACACATTTCATAAATAAAAATCACAACACATCCTTTGTTTTCTATTATGACAACGTTCACAGAGCGCATATTCAGGTATTACCAGACCATATACAGTGCAAATGGCCATTGTTCAAGGGCCATATGTATCTATTAACCACGAAAAGCCAAGCAACTAATGCAATAGGACTTCAGAAATGCTTTGCTGCAAGGGAAAAGATTTCTGTACAAGATCCATTTGAAAATCCATTTCACACTTCTAATTTAAAGCCAATTCAAATGTAATTTACTTTATCAGGGCCTTTCATTTCGTGAGGGTCAAAAGTACAATCAACAGAGATGACAATTACTTACGCTTATCAAAAGATAACCTGGTAGGAAGAGTGCTGAGCAAGAGAAAAAAAGAAAAAGCAAAACAGAACTGGGACTCAAACTGGAAACAATGACTATTACCATACAAACAGATCTTTCAAATCAGTATAACTTTTACTTATTATCATCATCTCTGCATAAAAGGCAAACTCATTTGTCCTTCTAATTCAGTGCCCCAATACACCTTTGCTTTTCCAATGTTGATGATGTGAGACAGGTGAAACACTCATGTCTAGCACAAAATAATTTAACTTACCACTCTCGTCATCTATATTGAATCTTCCAAGCCCGCTGCCATCCCTGATGGAGTACTGGATCTCTCCATCCCTCCCGGAATCTTCATCCTGCGCAGTGATCTGCAGCACACTTGTTCCAATGCGTGAGTTTTCTTTTACAGATCCAACGACAGCAAAGTCTGGGAAGTATGGAGTATGAAGGTTTTCATTCACATCCACGACTTCCACCTCAACAAACGAAACAGATGACAAAGAAACAGGTCGTCCTTTGTCTTTGGCCCTAACTGTAAGGTTATAAAATTGTTGTTTTTCATAGTCAAGCTCTTTGCTCAAGCGGATGGCACCACTTGCTTTATCTATTTCAAATCTCCCGTTGTAATCATTGACCAAAGAATAACGCACTTGACCCCCTAATCCGAGGTCTGGATCATGGGTTTCCAACCAGGCAATGACAGTGCCAACAGGGAGATCTTCAAGAACCTTCACACTATAGCTACTCGGAATGAAAGCAGGGGAGCAGTCATTCACATCGTCCAGAAAAACCTTAAGGGTGACAACTGAAAACAGTTGCTGACCATTTTCTGCTTTATCTCTGGCTTCTATTTTTAAGGAATAGTTTGCTCTGGATTCCCGGTCCAACTGGTCTGCTATATAAATGATCCCAGTTGAGCTATTGATAGCAAACTGCTGTGTATCTGTCAAGACTGAGTAAGTCACTTCGCCATTGGAACCCAGGTCTTTGTCTCTGGCTTCCACTTGTATAATCTCAGTACCAATACTTGAACTTTCAAGAATGTTAACAGAGTAACTATCTTGGAGAAAAATGGGTCTGTTGTCATTAGCGTCCTCCACATTGATGGTCAGCAGTCGCCATGAAGATTTCTGTGGATTGCCCAAGTCATAGATGGTGATATTAAGGAGATAGAGGTCTGTGTGCTCTCGATCCATGGGCATAAGGACTTTTAGTTGCCCCGTTTCCATATCAATGTTGAAGCAACTGTCAGTGTTTCCATCAGATATTGTAAATAGCACCTTTCCATTAAAGCCAGAGTCAGCATCATAGGCTTTAATCTTCAGGATGTTAGCACCAACTGGGAGATTCTCTTTCACAGCCACATCTGAAGGAAAAGACTTGTCAAAATGTGGCCCTTGCCTATTAACTGAATAAAAGTCAAGAAATCCATCTTCCAGATTCAGTTTCCCATTTGCTTTTGCCTTAATGAGTAGTTTTTCTGCCAGTTTCTGAGCCACACGAGTTTCTCTGCAACTGAAGCTCTTTGAAGACACTTTCCCATGGAGGACTGAAATGTTAATAGCCATGGGGTCTGCAAAATTCTCTCCATCAGTTGCTGTAATTCTCAGGGCAAAATTACCACTTTTAATGCTGGGGTTCATTAATGACTTTTTAAGCTGTAAAACACCAGAGTCTGGATTTAAATAAAAGAAACCAAGTTCATTTCCAGAAATGATTTTGTATTTTACAAGTTCAAGTTCATCAATATCGATTGCTGACACAGCTGTGATGTGACCACCAACTGGAAAGTCATAGGAAATAACTCCCTGGCAAGCTACTTTTTCAAAGAGAGGGCTGTTGTCGTTGACATTTCCTATTCGGATGGTCACATTTACCTCACTTTCATGGCGGTATGGTGAACCCCAGTCAGAGGCTCTGACGATGAATCTGTATATCTCTGGAGAAGACTCAAAATCTAATTCTTCAGTTGTGCTAATTACACCTGTAAACTGGTTAATGGCAAATGGTAACAAATTCAAGCTGGCAATGCTGTAAGTGATGTACCCATTTTCTCCTTTATCCTTATCAGAAGCAGAAACTGTCAGAATGCTTGTTCCTACTGGAACACTTTCATTCACAAAAGTGTCATACAGGGCCTGCTGGAATTCTGGGGTGTGGTCATTTGCATCCTCTATGCCAATGGTAACTTGTGCTTTTATATCTCCTTCTTTATTTGTCACCTCCAGCTTATAAACCTCCTTCTTAATGGTATTCAGTGGCTGTGACGTGACAATCAAACCTGACCGAGGATTGATTTTGAAGTACTCTGCATCTTCACCAGGAGATAATCTGTATTCCACATTAAGAGGCTCAGGATTTAATTTCACTATAGCAACCACAACGCCAGGTGGGGAAAACTCACTTATGTTGACATCGTACACTTCTCTTTCAAATCTAACTGGGACAGTGTCTCTTTGGGGGTTGGCAATGTGGACTATCTTTAGTGCTGAAAACTTTTGAGGTGACCCCTTGTCTTTCGCTTGAAGAGTGAGGTTGTAGCCATAGGAAAAGCTTGCCCAGTCAACTGGTTTCCTCTCCTTGATCTTGTATTCATTCATCCACTTTCCTTCCTTAGCCAGGAAGAACTGATCTAAAGGATCTCCAGCCACAATAGAAACAGATTCAATCTCTCCATTGGCCCCTTCATCTAGGTCATCAGCTGTCACCACTGCATATGTGGGCTCTTTGTCCACTGCAAAAGGAACATGAGTGACTACGTGGATGGTTGGGGCATGTTCATTTATTCGTTCAATGTGAACATAAAGCTTTGCGGTACTGCTCACCCCATTATTGCCATAGAGTTTCATTCCTCGGTCCACAGCTAAAATTTCCAGATCATACCTGTTCTTTTCATCATAATTTAATCGTCCACTTAGAGAGATGACACCACTTGTTGGGTGAACTGAAAAAAGATCGACTTTGTTTTTAAAGTAGTAATAGAATTCTCCATTAGAACCAATATCAGCATCTGTAGCTGTCACCTGAGCAACACTAGTCCTTAGAGGTGTGCTTTCTGCTATTGTAACAGAGTACGTTGTGGGCGAGAACAGAGGCCTCAGATCATTCATATCCAAAACTTGGATGTTCACTTTGGTCCATGCTTCCAAATCTTCTCCTCTGACAGAACCTTTCACTATCAATAAATAATTGTCCTGAATTTCCCTATTTAATATGGCAGAATTCCCACCTTTAGTTCTTATTCTGAGAAAACAGAAATCTGCAATGATGACTTCTTCTGCTTTGAAAAAGCCTTCTTCATCTCCAGACACTATTCTGTATTTGATATCCCAGGACAAATCTATTAGAGTGATGCCCATTCTACTCTGGCTGTTGACGTAGGTCCTTGCTGCAGAATTCTCATGGACTGTAGCATTGTAAATGGAATGTGTGAAGTGAAAGCCTAGGGGTCCTGTCCCTGGTAGTCCCTGAGAGACAGTGGCCAAAAGCTTGAGAAGCAGGAAGATGAGGCAAGAAGGAAGAGGTCGTGTCCCCACACAGTGTCCCATAATTATATCCATCACATCATACTTCCATCCTAGGGGGAGAAACAGAGAGAGAAAAAATGGTAAGTTAACCTGGAAAAGAATGAAAAACAAAAAATAGAAAACAACTATTGTGAAACAGTGCTTTTTAAAATTTTTTTTCAAAAATCTTTTTATTAAAATATGAATACAAGAAAAACTGAAAACCTTACCACTACTAGATTATAACCCAGGAGGTTAAGTGATGTTACAGTCTTAGACACTGAGCTTTCTTAGTTTAAAATAAATGTTTTTGTCACTATTTATCAGTGTCTATTTATAATTAAGAATAAAAATTAAAGTTTCTAGAGGCACACATGATATTACTTAATTCTACTGAACTAGTAAACAAGTATCATTGATGGAAAAGCAACTTCTATATCTAGTTATCTACTTCCTGTTTTTTTGTTTGCTTTGTTTTGTATTTTGTGGTACCAGGGATCAAACTCAGGTCTTTGTGCTTCCAAAATAGGTACAGTACCACTTGAGCTAAATCCCTGGCTTCTCCTTTCTGGTTTTAAATTAGCTTCAAGTATTGCCTATAGGTTAAAATTGATACCTCCCATAAACTAACATGTTAAAACATTAGAAGTTATTTTTATAACATAAAGTTTTAAGTCCAAGGTTGGAAAGGCACCTATGATTACAACCATTTTGTAGAGGAGAACATCAAGCTTCCTTTTACTAGTAGTACACTATGGATTGGAACTCAGGTTCCTTACTGAGCCCACAAGGCTTCCCCATTTCCTTTCAGCTCTGCCTTTCAAGATGCTCTCATAGCAGTAAACCCAGGGCATACAAACAGTGTGCTACAGTTGGGGATGAAATATGCCTTGCTGATGTCACCTGTGGAGTATTTAGCCTACAATAACAGCAGTTAGAAAATACAGCTTTAATATAAGGAATTCATAGGAAGAACAGAAAGCAAAACTAAAAAGCAAAAAAAGAAAATAAAAAAAGGACTTCATTTTCCATAAAAGAAATTATTTTCACATGCAGCTCTTCTGCCTATCCTTGCAAAATTCCTCACATGCAAAGTACATGAACCAGAAAGACTGTGGCACTGGCTCAGGGAACTAAACTAAAGGCCAAGGTAGGTGGACGCTAACAACCCTGCTCAGTAACTTCCCAAGAAGACATAGTTAGGCCCCTGGTCATTTCAAAGGAAACTGGTTAGGAAAATGATATATGTAGGGGTTGTTTTGTATGCACTAGGACTGAATGTCTACCCAAAAGAAAGGAGAACCCCACTGGGCCAGTGCAAATGAAGATTCCTATTTAGTGGAGCACCCTTACTGCAATACAAGAGTAATCCACCTCTCTTTAGCAATCCCACATGTAAACTAGCATAGGGTTTAACGATACTCCATATGCCTCAATACACTCTTTTTCTGCATCTGAAAATGCTCCAAAGCAGTATAGGTATGTTTAGTTTTAAACTGGCTGTAATCATGGTAGAGGGAGGTAGGTTTTTATAAGGGAATGTAAAGGGCAAGTCACAGCCTTTTAAAGTAAAACACTAGGAGAACCAGCAGCGCTCCAGAGAAATACAAATTCAATTTCTGCTTCATTTCCCATTCATCATTTTTAGCTTCAAAGACTGCCTGTGAGAACAATCTAGGCTTCATAGCCATCAGAGAGGAACATCTCCCCAGTGATCAATACAGTTCATCTGAACTCTCCCAAGTCTATTACCTATCCACATCCTGAGCCCCCACAAAAGGATACCCAGTAGGAGGCTCCACATTCGTGTATCATTCTATTCCTGGCCTCCAGTGGCAAAGCACTTACCACATAGGGGGCAAATAATATTAGTTTATGGAACAGAACCAGAAGGCAGAAACCTTTTATAGGCCTCATACCCAAATTCCTCAAAATAAGCTCATCTTATATCAGGATATGCATCTAGAAGTTATACTGGCTAAAAGGAGCCTTAAATATCATGTAGTCCAACCTCCTTGGTTCATAGGAGGAAACTGAGGCCTGTGTAATGAAAAGATTTCTTTACTACTTAATTTCAGGTCTCCCACAATTCAGAGGAAATCTTAAACTATGACATAAGTCAACTAAATTAGTGTCCACTGAGGTAATGTAGCAATTTTAGAATCATTACCCATCATCATTTTGCACTAATCTTCATGCTTAGATACCTATTACTCTCCTGGTACAACTCTCCAACTCCTTTCACAGCAAAGAATGCTGGTGCAGTATGAAAAAAAAATCATTCAATTTAGTTATTCAAAAATCTACACTTTTGCATACTGATTTCTCTTTCAGCAAGATACATGGCTGGAGTTTTATTTCATATAATACAGAATGAATAATCTTAAATACAACTTGAATATACTTCAAAACAAGCATAAATTGAATAGCCATGTACTAAAGTGTAGTTTAATTCAAAAAATGGAGCAAGACTAAATGTGTCACCTTCACTTGTTAAAACCAAAGTACCTCATATGTCTTTTATATCATTATTTTTGCATAAGGAAAAATACCTCTGTCTGCCACAAGTTACCTGGCAGAGTTTCTGCAGCTTTGGGAAATCCATGCACACTAAAATTTAGGAATTTGGTATGATTTTGTGAAGTACAGATTAGAATAAAACTTTCTCTTCTTTTTTAGAATTCCAAAATAACTTCAGATTAAAAAAAAAATAGTGCTTCTTCCTCATTGAAGTTAAGCTGTTTGGGAAGTCCGAGTGATAGTTACAATGTTTTAGATGCTCTGCACATTGATCTATTCTACTGCTTCTGGATTATCTTGAAGAAAGCACTTATTTCTCAACATCAGGGCCTATTTTCCATGACCTAATAACGTGATCAATAATTTTTACACAATCTCCAAACAGATCGTCAAGCCATCAGTCTTGGAGATGTTTATTTTTCAGAGGTGGTCCAAGTGTGCCTCTCACTCTGCCCTCCTTTAGGGCTCTGTTGCAGAGGTCTTGGTGTGGAGCTCAGAAAGGCATGTGGATTTTCCTTTCCAGGGGATGAATAAATAGCAGTGACCTCAGGAACAAGGGACAGCAGTCAGTGCAGTCAAGTGGCAGGGGCTGCCTGTGTTGATGTGGTTGGTAACCTGGTGACACTGTTTTCTGCCACCATAAAATGGGTTAAACAACTGGGGCTTCTGACCAGGAAAAAAGGTGCCTGTGAAGAATATTCTAGTTTCACTGTGTCTTCATATGTTATATATGCCTAATGGGTCCGTAAGCCAGACAGAAAAGATAAACAGGAAATACGGTGTGATAGGCTTAAAACAAAGAACAAGGTAGATACATAATGAATTTCCCCTCAAAGGCATCCTTGATAAAGATGACTTGTGTTCATAAAGCAAGTGGAAGTTGCATTTCTGCTCAGGTGTGGGCTGATGTACTGCTCGCCTGCCAAAGACAGTACATGGCTAAAGATCCCACACTTTGGCCTTTGACTGCGTGGTACAAGTGTTAACTGTGGCACTTACAACCTCCCAGCACACGGACTTGCACCTGTACAAGAGGAAAAGAAACAGTGCCTTTCAAACGGGATTTGAGTTCATAAATCCAAAAAACAAAAAGCAGCTCCTGACACTCCTAAGTATATAGTTGTTTACTGTTACTGGCATTAACTAAGGCAAGCTTTCCTCAAAATCTGTAAATCTTAAGAGAAGAAATTTACAATCTACTCCAGAGTTTTGTTCGCAATAGCACAAATCACTTCAAAGGTAAAGGAAAGGCATCTTTTCTTCAGTAAAAGCAAAAGTAATTATTTTATTTTCTTCAAAGGTCAGAGAATGCTCAGGTTTTGCTGCTTACAGGCTTGGTGTCTGACCTAATATTAAAAACTTTTTTTTTTTAAGTGTTTTGAAGCAGAGTCTTCCTCTGTAGTTCAGACTGACCCTGACCTCACTATGTAGCCCACGCAACCTTGGACTCACAGAAATCCTCCTGCCTCTGCCTCCCAAGTGCTGGGATTACGGGCAAGAGCCACCACACCTGGTATTGTTGTATGTGGTACCAGGGATCAAATTTGGGACCTTGCGCTTCCCAGGCAGATGCCGGAACCACTGAGTTAAATGCATGACCTTTAAAAACTTCTTAAGTTTCAGTTTCTTTAGCTGTAGTATGGGGACTAGAAGAGTCACCAAAGTCAAGTGAAAGCCTCAGCTAGTGTTTGGCATACAGGCAGTGTTTCACTAATGTAAAGTGACATTATGATTACTTAGATGTTCAGAACACACAAAATGGAAAAGTAGCAAAAAATGACTTGAGGGTAGAAGGTCTGGGTGACCTTTCCCTAACATGAAAACCCCCTTCCATAGATCCCAGACATGCGCCAGAGGTTGGGGTCAACGTCATGGAGTTCTGTGTATTGTGCCAGAGAGTTACTGCCACAGCTCTGAAATCTATTCTCATTCCTGCAAGTACAGTGTAAAACGTAGAAAAAGTCAGGAGCCTTAGGGAGCTACTCCTCAGACCTGATATTTAATTTCTGAGGAGTTTGTGCAAGATTTCTCCTTGTGATGGTGAGTCCCCAAATAGCAAGATGCTGCTCAGCCCTATCTCCTGAAGCAGCCTTTTCTGATACCGTTCAAATTAGCATCCTCATGGCACTACTTTATGTTCTGGGTCCTTGCCCCTGAAATCAGTTACAGACTGTCTGTATGACACACTTGGGAACAAGTTGTACTCTCCAACTCATGCTAATGGCTGCTTGAAAGGGAGAAAAAAGTATCTACCTCATCCCTCTCTCTTTCTCTCTACCCCCTCCCTCTTCCTTTCCCTCCCTACCCCCTCTCCTCTCTTCTATATGTGTATGTTTTAATACAAACTACTGTAGCTACAGACTATGGCATTGTATACTATGAATTTGGATCAGAATTGTTGTCATGCCATTACTCAGACTATACAATGATATATTGAGCCAAAGCCATTTAAATGCTCTGAGTTTTACAGCCAGAAACCTCATAAAGTTTTCTAGTTCAACAGCCTAGTTTTACTACCGAGGAACTGATCAAGAAGGGTTAAGGAATAATAGACAAAGTCACACAGTTTGCTACTGAAAGAGCTAAAAATAGACCTCAAGCCTCATCTGTGAATGTTCAGATAAAGCTCTAGCCTCTTTCAAGAATCCAGCCTGACTCATCCCCACCTGCAAGTTTTAATCATCTAATATTTAGCAACCTACTCTCGGAAGCTCTCAGAGGTGTCCCATCTGAAGCGAGTTTACACTTTACAGGGCATCGGCAAAATTTCATGACTTGTTAAAGCTCAAGCGGCAGGGTCCACCCTAGAGGCTCTAATTCTGTTGGCTTGGGATAAGGTGGTTCTGGGGATTAAAAATTCTATGTGTTCCCAGGAAATGTTTGGAACATCTCAAAAACATGTCTTAAGAACCACTGCTCTAAACTTTGTATTTTACCTATATGGGATTCCCTAATAGGACACTCATGTAATACAGTTATTTACATTGGTCTCTAATTCTCATCCTGGATGACAAGCTCTCAGTGGGGCAGCTCCAGGCCTTATTTCTTCTTCTTAATCCTACAAAGTGCTTTGAAAAGGGAAAATTTAACTAATTCCTTTTAGTGGAATTGTTGTAGTCAGCATATACAAAACTCTTCAGCACACTTTAGAGAGAAGACAGAAACGAACATTAGAGAAATCAGGAATATAATTGTAAAACATCAGGGCCTTGGGGAAAGAGCTGGTCCACCATTTTCCAAAATATGTTCCAGAACATTAATTCTAGGAGATATGAATAGGTATGAAGCTTTAGAAAACAATGGTTTAAAAAAATGGTGAAAGATTCCTTAATGTGAAATCTCTTGGTGGCTTTCTAAAATAAGCATCTCCCATCTCCCATCTTTAGTTCCCTTTAATAATTTACCCTGCATTGTTTTATCTATATGAAGGCACAATATCTAGTCAGTGTTCAGTAAAGACAGTAATATATTGTTCAGTGATGGTCAGTGTTCTGAGAAGGCCAACCATGAGCAGCCAAAGGTGGGATATGTGAAAATGCTGCTGACATAACACAGCATAGTGTCTTCAGAAAATTTAACTTTTTAGGCAGGAAGAGCACACTCTAAAATAATGACAAAAGTACAGCTTCATAAAAACCATAAACCAGTAACATGTCTGACTACTAAATGCATAGGCCAGTAACACAGCCATTTATTATCTCCATCAAATACTACATTTGCATGTAAGTATCTGTTCTACCCATCTCCAACTGCCAAAACATTAGGTTTATTTACACAGTGTCATGACAAACATGAGAATAATATACTATACTGCCACTCTGTGACAGCAAGGATGTCAGTAAGTAGCAAGATGTTTTCATCTCCATTCGAATCTCCTGAGACCATTGTCATATAGGTGGGCTATCAGTGACAAAGTCATCCTGATGTGGGACATGACTTCACTTGGTATTTTCACAAATATACTATATACACTGCGATTCTGAGTGATATAAAGATGATAATTTCTAAAATGCATTTGATGATAAATTCTTCTCTGTCTCTCCACACACACTGCTGTAGTGTGTGTAGGAGAAAGTGTGTTTTGGAATACAGTTGAGGAAACACTGACAGGTTCCAAGCTAAAAGCTGTGCCTCGTACACATTAGGTAGCTTCTGAAGAACTAGGAGGTAGGTGTACTTCCAGGGCTCTTCAGCAAAGTTTATTATTCTTATTCTGTACCATGTCACAGGCTGTGAATCCTTATTTTAACTAAGTTGAGACTTATCCCTGGAGAAACTGTTCTGACATTTGTCTTATAAATGCACATTTTAACTAAGGAATGAGACAACCACTCTAAATTCTGCTATACTACTTACTTTTCCCATTAAAAACAAATCTAAAAACAAAGAACAGAATTTATATAGTCTGTGAGCATGAGGGAAGAGCCTCATACAATAATGTATATATTTCCAAAATTTTTATTATCTAGTTTTACTTAGTCAAAGCTCAAAGCTCAAAAGTTGCTCAAATCAAAAGTGCCCTAAGATTCAAAACTTAGTGCCAATTCACATTTCACCTTTCTCTGGAAATCTCTGGTTGTGTACTGAGTTCCAAGTTTGAGCATGATTTTATAAGCAGGCTGAATGTTTGATTTATGAGGATATATGATCAGCATATGTCATTCTGTGCAGTGAAAAAAAAAATCCCAAACCAGAGCCTCCGTAGATTCTACCAACCAGCCAAGAAGACCATTATCAAACCCAACCTTTTAATTATAATAATACTGTAAATTCTAACTTTTTCCAGTGGTGCAAATCTTTTCGTTGTTTGAAAGTGGTCTCTCGGGAGGAAAGTTAGTCAGCATGAAGCAAGCGTAATTCAGGTTGATTCTAAGAAAAATGGAAGATCCAGCCACATAGCAGCAGTGTTCTGAATACCCTCCTTTATTTTCTCCCCAGGTGCTAGAAATATTTCCATACAATACTGGTTAATGTCAAATATCATTTCATCAGCAAATGCTTCAAATTCAGAGTTAATTCAACCAGGGGCTATCAGAAGGAGAGATTAGCATGTTGTTCAAGCCTTTTAAAAAATCACCTTTCCCTCTGGAGAAAGAAATTCATCATGATGTGAGAGAAAAAAATGTAAGGGTAGGATATAATTTGTTCCTGTGTTTGGCTGTCTGAGAAAATGTTCCCGAAAAGTGCACAATTTCAGTTTTTGTCTAGTGGACCTTGCTGACAGAAACCAAAAGGTAAATGCATGAGTATTTTCTTACACTCAAGTTAAAAACAAAAACAACTCTTTCGTGGTAATAGTATTTATTCTGTAATACAGTGAACTGTCTGGCAGTATTCAGTGTCAAAATGAAGAAAGAGGCCAAATCTTTTCTAATGGAATGCATCTTTAAACAATATTATTTTCAATGGTCAGAGGCACAATGCAGTTGGAGGGAATAGGGTTCCGCAACCTCTGTCTGCTGCATTCTAATGCAATGGGTCTGCTCTGCTCTGTGAAGTCCCTAGCATCTGCCGTATTTCCAGAAGTCCTCATCTCTGTACTCACCCCAGCTGCCATTCCCCTTTCAAAGTGAATGTCCTTCAAGGAAAAGAGCACCTGATAGTACAATCAGGAATCAGGGAAGCAGATATGGAGGAGCAGCTGAAGAGTGAATGGTCCTGCAGGGCAAAAAGAAGGCTGCCGCAGGCTGGGAAGACTGGGCAGAAGCAGAGGTCTGACTAGGGAGGTGAGAGGCATCACATGCTCCTTTTCAAAAGAATGGAACTCAAAAGGAGCATACAGTAAATAGTAGAATGTTCTAAACTTTTGCAGGACTTCTTGTGAATATAATCCAATTCCACATTTTCCCAAGGTTATACTGCAATATGTCTTGCTCTAAGCAAAGCAAACCACAGACTTTTTTTTTGAAAGTGCTTATCTTTTTAACATACTGTCCCTCAAATGTAAGGCAGTAACACTGAGTGCACACATAGCATGGAACCAATATATAATTGATAAATATATCTAATGAGATAATATATACCCAACTCTACAACAGCAATATTCTGTATTTCATACAGCCTCATGAACTTGCCAAGCGGTCAAATGGGGTTGGAATCTTGCAAGAAATTAAGAACCTGTATTCAACAAATGACTGAAACTATCTCAGGCAGCATACAGCTGAGCATAAAAAGGGGAAAAATGACTACAGTAAGGTGAATACACTGTGGAGATAAGTAGAAATTATAAAATGAGAAAAAGTAAAGTTTATTTAAAACTAGGCGCAAAGAAACACACCTAGGATTAAAACTGCCTGCAGGTGGGTCAATAAATGTCATCTGAAAGTTTGCTGACAGTTTAGAAATATTGTCAGCATTGTCTCTTCACATTGCCATCACTGACAAGTGTGTCTTGGCAGTCAGACAAAATGTAAATTTGGTGTTTCAGCTTTCCCACACTCCCCACGAAGATTACTTATTATTGACTGATGTTTTCATACCAGCATTGTCTGGCCTAGAACCCAATGTTAACGAGACTAGGGTCATTGGTTCAGTCTCCACCTGGGACTACTCACAGACATCCTAAGCAGAGGTCACGATGGATGGCTCTCAGTTAACTCTCCATCACAACAAAAATGGCCAAAGATGCAGAATCATGAATGAGATCCTTGCTCAACTAGGGAGGCATATTTCCCTGAAGTGGTACAAGATTGGTAGACACCTGGTTATCACAGGTTAAGGAGGTACCTAGAACATCCAGCTAATTACTTTCATAATTATTGCATAATTTTTCACAATCCTAATATTCTATCCCATGGCAGTGATAAACTGAGTAGATGTAAGAGTACTCCACCCCTCAGAAATGGTCTGAACACACACACACACACACAATATGAAATGGTCTGAACAAGGCACTGCCCCAGAGAGACAGTGCCACATAGGGTAGGGCAAAGGCCTGGGGAAAATCCACTCCTGGGACAATAATGAAGAAAAGAGAGACAAGTAAGGTCAGTTAAACTTAATGAAAAATATATGCTATTTTTCTGGATTTCTGTGAATCCTGCTACATATCCTATTTCTGGAAAAAATAAGAAGCAAAATAAATATGGCCAATGAAAGAACTTCCTGGGACATGTACCCTGGAAAGAAAGTTCTACTACTGATGCAAATTTACTTACTTTACTTCACCAGTCCCCTCCTTGGGACCTTGATTTTATTTTGAATTGAAAGCCAGAATTTACAGACAAACAAAACAAAACAAACACACAAACAGAAAGAACAAATGTGGAAGTCTAGAAAGAAAATGATTGCCCAACTAAACAAGTTCTAATACAAGGCCATAGAAATGCAACAAATCAAACCTCACAGCCAATAAGGAGAGTGTAGCGAGTGCTACAGGCAAGTCGAACAGCAACTCCACAACCTCAAACTCCTCCCCAGATTAATACTTCACCCTTTATTCTTCCAAGGCAATCTATCTTCCTATAAGCAATCAGATACAGCCATAGCCAATCAGCCATGCACTGAAATCCTGAGCATTTCCAGCCTTGCTTTAACACTTCAATTCCTTTCTCAGGCTTTCAGAACAATAAAGATGAAGAATGTCCACGTGACCAACAAGACTGCCAATTTTAACCTGCTTTTCTGGCATGATTCCAAACTATTTTCTGGCCACACCAGGCCTTTCTGTGTTCCTGGCAGCGTGTCTCTTGCCTCAGGCATTTCAGACATTCTTCGAGTCCAATTTAGTTCCCTTTTCCTATTCTCATGGTGAAGATGTATGTGTGCACACAGTCACCTCAGATCCCAAGACCAGCTTTAACCACTGGCTATGCATCCTCGGACCGCCTAAGACATCTTGGTGTTACATCTCCCCTGTAACACTTATTACCATTCTAGATGTGTTCTAATAATACTATTTCATTATACTCTATCATCCTCATTGACTATAAGATTTATAAAGGATATAAAAGTATTTTATGAACACCACTGTCTACCTACACTAAATGTATTCACACATAAAAGGCTCTTAATCAATATTTATTGTTGGATGAACCATACATGAGTTATGAAACTCAAGAAAATACAGGTAGCCACTATGTAAAACAATATGGAGTTTCCTCTAAAAACTAAAGGCATAAATTCTTTTTGTCCCAGTTCTACTTCTCCTGGGTATATTCCTGAAATAATTAAAAGACCTCATACTACAGAGATAAATATATACTCATATTTATATCGGTGCAATTTGCAATAGTTAAGGCCTGGAAACCACCTAAATACCCATCAACAGGAGAATTAATAAAGAAAATGTGGTATTGAAACACAATGAAATTTTATTCAACCATAAAAAACAATGAATTTGGGTCATTTGTAGAAAAACGGATGGACTTGAGACCATAATGCAAAGTGAAATGAGTCATACACAGAAAGTTAAACATTGTATGGCTTCACTTACGCTAGAAACCCAATTATAAATAAAGAGTAAAATAAAGTCAGACTTCTTGAGTAGAGGAAGAAGATCCATAAAAAGAAGAGGAGGGAGTTTAAGGAGGAAGGAGGATCTAAAATGATGAAATTTTACTTCCATTTCTTTGCTTTTCCTTAGCACCTCCTCACAATGAATGTGATCATAACATGTACCTAAAATATACCCATAAACTTAATTTTAAAATGTTATGTTAATCTATGTATAATTTCCAAAAACATATTCAAATATAAATATCATGTATTACAAACAGGTACCAGTAAAAATAAAAATAAAAATATTTTTAGAGGAAAAATATAGTGTTAGATTAGTGTTTCTCTACTGGGACCAATTTTGATCACCTTTCCAAATTTGATAACATCTGCAGGCACTTATTCTGTTGTGGTGGTTGGGTCAATAAGTAAAATAATGCAACTGTCATCTAGGAGATACAGGCCAGAGATTATGCTATATGTCCTCCACAAGACAGCCCCGCAAACAGAATTAAATGACATAAAAGGCCTGTAATACTTACTCTGTCATAAAGAATGACAAGGTCGACCCATTTAGGTGCAAATGGAGACACCTGGAGGATATACTAATAAGTGAAATCAATAGATCACAGATAGACAAATTCCGGATCTTCTCTTTGGCATGAACACCTGTAGATGCAAATGAGCTCTAGAAAGTAGGACAGCTTTTATAGAGTGGGAAATTTCCATAGGAAATTTGGTGTGGGAATGTAATGAGGGGAAGGAATAAATATGATACAGAAAGAAAATAAAAGAGTATATATAAAGGGGGTGGGGAGGTGTGGGTGGGTAGGGATATGGGTAAAAATGAGAATTAACTTGTGTCATATACTGGTACAAATTCCCCAATGTTATACGTGATTTTGAGATGTATATAAATTGTACCAATAAAGAATTCAATTTTTAAAAAAGCCTGTAATACTACAGCTGAGCAACTACATTACAGGAACTTCTACAGTTGTATTGAGAAAGGTAGAGGCAAGGATATGGAAGAAAACAATTTCCCAAAAGAATGAGAAGCAGAGGTGTTACCTAGAGCTCTTCCGTAGCACAGAATTATCCCAGGTTAACATTGCAGGCAAGGTCAGTTCTGGGAATCTGTTGTTAAGTGGGCTCCCCTCCAGGACTGGGATCAATCCCTTCCCCATAATGTGAACCTGAGTGGGTTCTGAGCTATCACCCCATGACAGAGAATGAAGGAGCACTCAGCTATCAATGGAAGAACCATCTGATATAATTTCTCCAGGAAGCATTCACATGTGGCAAAGCCATCCATCACCCTGACAGCCAGAATCCCCATTTGTTCTCAAGGAATAATGTTCTCTAGCTTTCGACCAACCCGACTTAGATCTCACTCTTTACAGAAGCATTATTCTGCCAACAAAAGCAAGACCCTGGGAGATTGATCTTTCCAGGTCAGCACAGGGCCATGTCTTCAGAGCTTTACATAATTTTCTCTGCATGACTACTAAGACCACAGCCTCCTGAGCATTCGAGTAGCCACACTTTTCCATGGATTTGGGGAGTATTGTACTCTACAGTATGGTTTACAAGGCAGTAACTGTCAAGCCTGGCCCTAGATGGAGAAGCTAAACTCAACTCGCACAATCCTATTCGATACCACAATAGCTTACACAGACTTACAACACCCTTACGATCAACAGCTGCTGAATAGGAAACAGGAATGTTTCTCTGACAAGACTTAAACCAAATAGACTCTTTCCACATAGTGAAGTAGGTAGTTTTCTTCTAGTTCACTGCTGAGTATATGTATTTAAAAACCAAGTATATACTTTGCTACTAATTATGTATTATGAATATATAGTTTACACAGGCATATGTAAACTGAAAGAGGGGAAGTGATGATTTTGAGCATCCACAGCAGATGTCTGGAGACAGCTGTATAGAAAGGCAGAGAAGAATCTAGGTGAAATTTATTTTAAAGTCCCACAAGATTGAGAGAAGGTTTGTTCAACCTTTACCAAACTATTGTACCCAAGGGGTCAGATCTCAATTTTCATTTAGAATATATTTCAATTGTGTTTATTGTGCCTTTTCCATTTTTTTTACTAAAGGAAAAAGCCCCAGTGATTTCATACTGTGAACAAATATTAGCCAACCAATATGAACGTATAGCCAGACGCTTGCTTTTCAATGACCATGTGTTATTAGCAAATGCTATGGAACAAGAATAAATAATATTGATAGCAAATTCAGCAATATTAATGTCTGGATACCAAGTACATCAAGTTTTTAATACCAAGAATTCATTACACTATACAAAGTATTAAAACATACACACTTTTTTAAAAAATTAATGTTCTCCAAGGTTGGTGCTTTTAAATACGTTTATATCATATTTACATGCTGATTCATAAAGAAGACTGGAATTTTTTGGCAGAGCCATAATTTTTATTGAAAGTGTGTGCTAGGACGTGGTTATTATAGAAAACATAATTACCTTACTTAGATTTGAGGAAGTGTATGATAACTCTAATACATCATCTTCTGTCCATCATCCAATCAATTTGAAAAGTTCCCTGGCTGTCAAGAAAGCTATAATCAAGAAAGCTAATATAAATAAAAAGTCAGAGTGAAACCTTCAATTTGAAACTATTTGAGAGTTTTGCATACATTTACTGGCTAAGAAAAGACATTTTTCTTCTTCTTCAAACAAAAATAATTATTGAGGTTTCCCCAAATAGATCAATGGAAGACGGATCCAACATTTTAGATGGGAAAATAAAAATCTTCAGAGTGAGTGAGTGACAGAGGTATTTTCACATCTAATGTTGGTACTGTAGCATCATCAGACATTTAATGTAGTGAGCCTTTCTCCTTTCTAATAGATGCAGTGCTCATCAAGATCATGGCAACATAAGTCTCTTCTGAGTAAGAATTTCCATCTATCAATGATGAATACACAAGGCAATCCCTCCAGCCTGACACTCCCTTGCACTACCCTAACTTAATTGTGACCAAGTCTTATCTGAGTCAGCTCTTCACTGACAGAAAAGCGAAGCTCTGAACAGGTTTCACAAATGCTGGCCTGGGGGCTGTTTCAAAGTCTTCCCAGAATGGAGGCAGCTTTTTTTCCTGATATGGGTGTTTCCACATTCTACCAGGAGAAAAATTATAAACAGGGTATGAGTGACATTATTTCCATGTAAGTCAACTCCTTCTTACTTATGGACAGTCAGTCTTTTATCAATGGAATTCTCTGGAATCCTGCCACAAAAGACTGAAAATAAAAAGTAAAAAAACACCATAAGCGATTTACTAGCCTCTTATGCACGAAGTATAAAATGGATCCTAATAAAAGTGTGGCCCAATTTTTATTAAAATTTAAAGTAATTAAAATTGCTCTTAACTCCAAACAGCTACCTAACATAACTGTGTTACTCCCATTAAATTATTCTCTATATTTGGGGCCGGAGGGTTAGTTCAGCGGTTCCGGCGCCTGCCTCGCAAGCGCAAGGTCCTGAGTTCAATCCCCAGTAACCACATAGAATGCTGGGCGTGGAGACACGCCCACCAACAATCAACGCTGCATACCACAATGCTGGACGTGGTGGCTCACGCCTGTCATCCCAGAACTTGGGAGGCAGAGGCAGGAGGATTGCTGAGTTCGCAGCGGGTTGCCTGGGCTACATAGTGAGCTCAGGGCCAGCCTGAACTACAAAGCGAGACCCTGTCTCAAAAAGCAAAAAAAAAAAAATTATTCTCTATACACGATTTTGGTCCAACTAAGAAGAAAAACAATGTGTGAACACTAGAATGCTAGTTAACAATCTTGCCTAGCAATTTAATTTTCACTCTCAATTCTTTCAGCATCTGTAATCAAATTAAGTGAGGAAAAGTTGGAAAAAGATTTTCTTCCCTTTGCATCTTTCTGCAGTTGCTTGGGGAGGGCAATCAAGGTGAGATCATGATTAAAGAATTGCTTTGGAAAGAGCATAGTTTCTTTGTAGGTCAAGTATGGGGGATAAAGCTGAGGGAAACCTCAAAAATCTTGCTATACAGTAGTGTCTTGCTACTGCCCTAATAGAGAGGGGGGAAAAAAAACTTTCATAATTAAGACATACATTTATAATACCAAAGTAGGAAGCATGATAATTTGAATATGACTGGAGGCTAGAAGAAAATGTAATAGGTATACATTTGTTTAGCATTAGGTTCGGATATGGACAGTTCTTAGTTCCAGGCCCTGCAGCGTTAAACTCCTCACTAGGCAAGAGGCTTCCACCAGCAACTCAGCGTGCGCGCGGGCTGGAGGAGAGGGGAGCTGCAGAGCGCACACACAGCTCCTCAGTCACGGACCAGTGCAGATTGCTGCTTTCCCTGAATCCTTGACTCTCTTTTGCTAGAACTTCAACCAGGCCAGGTAAATGAATTACTATTCTTAACAGAGAGTTAACATCATTATCAGTACTGCTTAAAGAGAAGGTAGCACAAGGTAACTATGGTGGTAAATATTTAACACTTTCAAGAAGTGCCACTAATTTGAACATGTCCCGCAAAAGTTCAGACTGGAAGGCCAATTTATGTCGAAGCAGTGTTGAAGATAGGGCCTAATGGGACGTTTTTGAGTCGTGAAGCTCCCACCTTCATAGATGGACCATTGCCATTCTCCCTGGGATGTGATAGTTCTTACAAAAGTGGGCTCAGTTTCCAAAGACTGGGCTGTGACAAAGCATTGTCTCACTCATGCTCTGTCACCTTTCAGCATGTCATGTCACATCATGGGAGATATTGGTGCCATGGGCTTGGATCTCCCATTCTCGAGAATCATAAACCTTTTCTGTCTATAAATTACAAGTCAGTAGAATACTGTTACTGCAACAGAAAATGAATCAAGATAAATACAGATCAGACCCAGTGTCATGGAACCAAAATGCCACTGATACAAACTTTAAACCAAACTAATGGCATGTCCCTACCTACTGGGCCTCCACAGCCCTCCCCAGTCTTTGGGCAAGACTCTATGTAAGAATTTCCTCTTCGGGGCCGGAGGGTTAGCTCAGTGGTTCCGGCGCCTGCCTCGCAAGCACAAGGTCCTGAGTTTGATCCCCGGTAACCACATATAATGCTGGGCGTGGAGACACGCCCACCAACAATCAACACCACATACCACAATGCCGGACGTGGTGGCTCACGCCTGTCATCCCAGCACTTGGGAGGCAGAGACAGGAGGATTGCTGAGTTCATGGCAGCTTGCCTGGGCTCCATAGTGAGCTCAGGGCCAGCCTGAACTACAAAGCGAGACCCTGTCTCAAAAAGAAAAAAAAAAAAAAAAAAAAAGAATTTCCTCTTCTATTCTGCTAATTTTCAGCTCAATTTCCAGTTATCATATCACAAAAAGATACAATGTTTGTGGTTCCTAGCATCACCTAGGAACCACCTACTATCTTTTCTGTTGAAATCACCTCACCTCCCCTGCAATTTAAAGTAATTCCACTAACACTTATGTAATCAACCACAAAGAACTTGAGGAATGAATGGAAGATGTCGGCAGAATATGGAAATACTATGGACTAAGGATAAGAAGAGTTATAAGAGCTTGGAGGGAAGACTAATTGTGACGTGGCACCAGGGAGATAAACCTCCAAACTGAGGAAAGGCCAACCAGATGCAAAATACTGCAGTCACATATGCCTTACGGATATTGTTTGACTTTATCCTCATAGTAAACTTTTCAGGTACCATTTTTTCCATTTTGCAGAAGACAAGACTGAGGTTTTGAGAGTGAGAGGTCCTTGCCCCAGTGTTCATTCATTTCTGGCAGAGCTACAGTGCCAATTTGGGTATATTTAACTTCAATGCCTAACCCCCACTTACCATAATACTATATTCTCATCTGAGGTTAGTCACAGAGAACAGAAAACATTCTAATGACTGGATATTTTTAAGTTTCAACTCAATGGAAAGCAAATGAATTAAAAACAGAGATACAGAAAAATGTAAAGTCTGTCCAAGAAAGAACCAGCTCCTCAGTTTAGCCAAATCAAAGTGAAAATCAGGACAGGGTGGACAGAGTTCAAGCCTCTAATGCTGAACTGAAGACTGTGAATTTCAACTTAGAATCCTGACACCTCTCCTCGGCAGTGTCTTCCTTTATCACCCAGGGAAGCATCATGATTGAAGAGCTGTTTCAAAAAAATTCTAACTAAAAAAAAAAAAAAAATTCTAACTTTTGTAGCTAACATGTGGGATATAATGAAAGGGAGTAGATAGAAGGCAGGCAGGTGTGATAAGGAACACTAAGCTAAAAAGGGTCATTTTAAGAAAACAACATGAGGCCAGAGATTTAGCTCAGTGGTTCCAGTAGCTGCCTATCAAGTGCAAAGTTCCTAGATCAATCCCCAGTACCACATACAACAGTGCCAGGTGTGGTGCCCACCAGCAATCAGTACTACAAACCACAGTGCCAGGTGTGGTGGCTCACGCTTGTAATCCCAGCACTCAGGAAGCAAAGGCAAGAGGACTGCTAAATTCCAGGCTTGCCTGGGCTACATAGTAAGCTCAGGGCCAGCCTGAACTACAAAGTGAGAGTTCTGGTCAAGTTGATTCATCCCAACATTAGTAATTTATCATGTACTACTATTTCATATACAGGTCTGTTTGTTGTATGACCAGACTCTTTGGTCAACAAAATTTTAAAAGAATTGAGCTTTTTTTTTTGAGTCAGGGTCTTGCTTCGTAGTTCAGGCTGGCCCTGAGCTCACTATGTAGCCCAGGCAAATCTCGAACTCAGCAATTCTCCTGTTTCTGCCTCCCGAGTGCTGGGATTACAGGCATGAACCACCACACCCAGCACTGTGGTATGTAGTGTTGATTGCTA
>PVIC010003071.1:0-33453 GCA_004025085.1 Thryonomys swinderianus
TTTTGGAGACAGGGTCTCACTTTGTAGTTCAGGCTGGCCCTGAGCTCACTATGGTGCCCAGGTAAGCCGCCACGAACTCAGCAATCCTCCTGTCTCTGCCTCCCGAGTGCTGGGATTACAGGCGTGAGCCATCACGCCCAGCATTATATGTGGTAACCGGGGATCGAACTCAGGTCCTCGCGCTTGCAAGGCAGGCGCTGGAACCACTGAGGTAACCCTCCGGCCCGTGGTACTGATTTCTGGTGGGCGTGAGTCACCATGCCAGCAATGTATGTGGTTATTGGGATCGAACTCAGGACCTTGCACTTGGGAGGCGCCGGAACCACTGAGCTAATCCTCCAGCCCCGTGAGTTTATTCTTCAGTGCTCTTTTATATTATTTCTTAGCTACAGTGCTTACATGCAAGGCTTACAATTGACAATGTAGTTAGTGGTTAACATATAGGTTTAGCATGATTAGAATCTAAATCTACAGGAACTCAAAATACAAAGATAACTGTCTGGCAAACAGTACTTAAAAGTTTCTGGAATGTGCTCTCTCTGCTCATAAAACTTCTCCCTAGGTGATACACCAGTTTCTTATCTTATGTTAAAGACTAGCCCAGGCTCTCAAGGCACAAGTCTTTTGTCTCTTAAAATACTTCCCTATTTCCTACCCTTGAGAGGTTACTTCTCTTTGTCATTTTATTTAATCACTAAACATTTATGCAGTCAGTAAATCAAGCAGAGATTGTATTAGAGGAAGAAAAGCAAACTCCTAATGGAAGGAGCAAGGGAAGAAGACTCTGGGCCAAAGGTTATCATAAGACTTCTTTGATCAGGCATCCCAATGCAGCGATCCAAAGGTCACAGATCATTTTGGGAGCTGGACAGCATTGTTTGGTGTAGTGCAGATCTCACAACTGCTAGTTGGTGCAGCACCCAGTGTAGATCTGCAGGCCTGAAAAGAGTCTCCTCTAGCAGGGTCTGCTTCCCACACTGACACATAATTCAAACTGTACCTTTATGGTGGGCAGCATAGTGTTTTATTTCTGTTATTTTATTTATTTATTTTATTTTTAGATAGAGCCTCACTAAGTCGCTAAGTTGCCCTGGTTGGAGTCAAACGTGATCCTCCTGCCTCAGCCTCCCAGAGTGGTAGAACGACCAGATGCCTGGCTCTCTTATTATTATTATTTCCTGAATTCTCCTGTCAGCCTCATCCCAAGGTACAGCATAGCAGAGTGGCTGCCAATGACTTGGGTGTTACAGGCTAACATAAGGAACAAGAACATTTTGTAAAATCCACAGGGAATAAGATGGGCTGTGTACCCCCAAAGGGCGTCACAAGCCAGGTTGTTGCCTGCCTGTTGCTCCAGCTGCTGGGAAGGCCGAGGTGGAGGAATGTAAGTCTGAGGACAGCCAGGGACGCAGAGCAAGACTCTGACAGGAAATCAGTCCATAAAGTTTCCCTGTGTGCTAAAACCCAGTGAAGAGGTTGTTTACACCCTGGTCTCTTTTTCAACCCAGAGTTTATTTTATACTTAGATCCTTCTGAGTTGGGAAAAATCCACTGTCACAAGGAGCTCTGTGTTGGATGAGGCAGGATCTGCTTCAGGGCCTGGAAGGATCTGTGACAATAAATAAAGAAGCCAGTGGCAGACTGGAGAGCCCTGTGGCCAGGCCCTCACCCTCATCCCAGCACTCAGGAGGCTGAGGCAGGGAGGATCCAAAGTTGGGGCCCAGTCTGGGCAACTTAGAGACATCCCAAAATCCTGTCTCAAAATAAAAAATCAAAAAAAGAGTCAGGCATGGAGCTCCATGTGATAGCCCTGGGTTCCATCCTAGAATGGCAAGAAGGAAACAAGCTGCACACTGTGTATTTCGTCTACCGGACTGTAGCACTCACCTCAGAGACTCTGACCACCCAGAGCAGGGCAGCCAGCGCGGACCACTCTGCACAGGACAGGGCATGACAACACCCTGCGGGGCCAGGTGGAAACCAGAGCAGGCGACAGAAGGTCACTCAGCGCTATTTATAGGCCTGCAAGGTGATGCTTCGGGAGTGATGCTGACACGCATGTAGCAGGAGGTTTCCTGAATCAAAACACGACACATGCCTCTCCTGGGCCCTCGGTGACTTCTGGGGGAGAAGGGAGGGTTGGGGTGGAGAAAGCAGCCAGGGCTCAGTAATACTGGGAGGCTGCTTCTCAAGCCGGAGTCGCAGAAACAGGTCCCAGCAGGTGCTGCCATCATGGGGACGGAACTTGGGGCCTCATGCTGAGCTGCACACACCAAGCCCCCTTTTTTTTTTTTTTTTTTTTGAGACAGGGTCTTGTTTTGTAGTTCAGGCTGGCTCTGAGTTCACTATGTAGCCAAGACAAGCCTAGAACTCAGCAATCCTCCTGCCTCTGCCTCCTGAGTGCTGGGATTACAGGCGTGAGCCACCACAGCCGGCACTGTGATATGTGACATTGATTCCTATGGGCGTGAGTCTCCACGCCCAGCATTGTATGTGGTTACCGGGGATCAAACTCAGGACCTTGCACTTGCAAGGCAGGTGCCGGAACCACTGAGCCAACCCTCGGGCCCATTTTCTTATTTGAGATAGGGGCTCGCTAAGTTGTCCAGGCCAGGCTTGAACTTGTGATCCTCCTGCCTCGGCCTCTCAGAGGCTGGGATAACAGCTCTTTATCAGCTACACCAGGCAGAGACAAGGTGTTTATCTCCTAGTTCATGATCTCACTCCCTCCAGACAGAGCAAGTCAGGCCAGTGGTTCAGCCACTCTGCTCCAAGCGTGAGAAGGCAGGGAGGTATTGTCACCTACACAGTCTTTAAAGCATAAGCAAAAAAATTTTTTTTGAGACAGGGTCTCACTTTGTAGTTCAGGCTGGCCCTGAGCTCACAATGTAGCCCAGGCAAGCCTCGAGCTCAGCAATCCTCCTGCCTCTGCCTCCTGAGTGCTGGGATAACAGGTGTGAGCCACCAAGCCTGGCACTGTGGTATGTGGTATTGATGGCTGGTGGGCATGAGTCACCACGCCCAGCATTGTATGTGGTTACCGGGATTGAACTCAGAACCTTGTGCTTGCAAGGTAGGTGCTGGAACCACTGAGCTAAATCTCCGGCCCCATAAGCAAAATATTTTTGAGGTCCTGGGGATAAAACCCAGGGCCTCACACATGCCACAAAAGCTGTCTACCACTAAGCTATGTCCACAGCTCTAAATCACTTTTGATGGGCTCTTTCAGCATGTCTTATTCATTAAATTTAATTAAAAATAGTGTATAACATATACATTATGTATAATATATACACACATATAAGATACATACTGTGGGGCTGGGGATTTAGTTCAGTCATTCTGGCATCTTCCTGGCAAGTACAAGGTCCCAAATTCAATCCCTGGTAACCACATACCCCAACACCAGGCATGTTGGCTCATGCCTCTCATCCCAGCACTTTGGAGGCAGAGGCAGGAGGATTGCTATGAGTTCAAGGCTAAGTTGGGCCACATAGTGAGCTCAGAGCAAGCCTGAACTACAAAGCAAGACTCTGCCTCAAAAACTGTGGGGTACAGTGCTGGGCGTGGTGGCTCACGCCTGTAATCCCAGCACTCAGGAGGCAGAGGCAGGGGGATTGCTGAGTTCGAGGCTTGCCTGGACTACATAGTGAGCTCAAAGCCAGCCTGAACTACAAAGCGAGACCCTGTCTCAAAAAAACAAAAAAAAACCAAAAAACTGTGGTGTACATCATGGAATGTATGTGTGGCAGTATATATAATATCCATGATTATATATTTTTACCTTTCTTTATTATGTAGGGGGAAAGGTCTCACTCTGTAATTCAGACCGGTGTCTTAACTCACTATGTAGCCCAGGCTGGCCTTAAATTCATGGCAACCCTCCTGCCTCTGCCTCCTGTACTAGGTTTACAGGCATGAGCCACCACACCAGCAACTGTAACTATATTAGAGATGGTTTGTTGGACTGGACATTAGGTGAGGAGAAAATTACAGCTATTTTGCGCTTCTTCTTCAACAGAGGTGTTCTGGGTAGAAACAGTGATGACTCCATTTCCAAGGCCTCTAGAGGCTCAGGAGAGGAGGGAGAAGAGTGTCCAGGCAGGCGGACACTAGAAGGCCAAGCCCTGGGCTTGGGCAGCACCTCCTGGCCACACCTGTGTGCCGAGGTCACGTCGGGTGACCCCGGGAGTCTCACTGCTAAATGGGGAGGTGCAAAGCTCCCCGGATCAAAGTGTGCCCAGGGAGGGCGGGCGGCAGGGTGCCCTGTGCCTTGGGCCCAGGTGGCCACCCTGCAGCCTGACCTTTGGGCCCCTGGGGACAGCAGAGTGCCCATGACACACACTGGCTCTTGGACATGAGGCGCTGGGGTTGCTGCCCTCTGTTTTATAAGTTCTGGCTCCTCAGGAGAGAGCAGCACTGGCTCAGGGGCTGGGAGCAGGAGGACCCCCACCCTGTGCTCAGCCCTGTCCCCTCAGGGTGCTCTCAGGGTGCTGTTTGCTGTCCCACGACCCATACTTTTCTCCCCATGACACCAAGAGGGTTCAGAAAGGGCAGCAGTAAGGGAATCTGGAGGGAGTTCACCCTCTGCCCTGCAGCTCCACCATGGGGCCCCACGCAGGCCTGCTGGCCTTTCCCATCCCGATCTGATTCGGATCCTTCCAGATCCTGGGAGTGGCGGGCCTTGGGGCTTTATTAATAGCAGGCTGTAGTAGTAGTGGAAACATGAGCTGGGGTGACAAGGTGTGAGTCATGGCCTGGCCCTGGCCCAGTACTGCCCTGCCTCCAGGGACACCACAGCCTGGCTCCCAGAACCTCAGTTTCCTCATCCATACACTGTTGTAATCCTGAACCCTAAAACCTGAAATGGGGCAGAGTTAGGGCACTGCTCAGTGCACAGTGATGTCTTTCCCCAGGCGCTCAGCTATGTGAGGGGTTGGAGTTGGACCCCTGGGTCTGAGGGAGGAGGCTGGACCCGGACCCCTAGGTCTGAGGGAGGAGGCCGGACCCAGACCCCCAGGTCTGAGGGAGGAGGCTAGGCCTGGACCCCCAGGTCTGAGGGAGGATGCCAGGCCTGGACCCCTGCATTTGAGGGAGGAGGCTGGGACCTGGACCCTCAAGTCTGAGGGAGGAGGCCGGTCCCAGACCCCGGGTTCTGAGGGAGGAAGTTGGGTCTGGACTCCCAGGTCTGAGGGAGGAGGTTGGGCCCAGACCCCCGGGTCTGAAGGAGGAGGCTGATCTGGAGCCCCTGGTCTGAGGGAGGAGGCCGGGCCTAGGTTCTTGAGATGGAGGAGGACTATGCAAAGAGCCTCTGGTTCTCTCATCCACAGTGTCGCCCAAACCCTAGAGGAAGCCAGAAGGCCTGGAGCCAGGCCTCAGCCCAGGAGAGCTGGGGGGGGGGGGGGGCTTTCTCCTGGCTTGGCCCTTGGGGTACACAGCTTGCTTCGTCCCCTCTGTCCTGGGACTGATGCCCGGAGTCCAAGCTGGTCTAAGTTTGGAAGGGGGAAGGAGGGGGCCACTGTCAGGGGGGTGAGGCGGGTGTGGGGGACAGGATGTCTCTGTCTCTAGCTGTCACACACACCTCTGCCCAGAGAAAGGGAGGGACAAAGCCATGAGAGAGTCAGAACAAAGAGAGGAGGAGAGAGACGCAGAAACATTGACCAGCCAGGGTGCCCAGGAAAGCAAGGGCGGGAGGCCAGGGCCAGAGCCTGGGGATGCCCACCTGGCCCAACAGGGACAGCGGGGGACAGCCAAGGTGGTACAGGGAGCCCAGGCTGAGGCAGAGAGGAGGTGGAGGAAAGAGACGGACAGCAGAGACAGTCACACCGAGATAGACAGGGACAGTGACACAAAAGGGGCAGACCGGGGAGTAGAGGGCAGGAGAGAGGAGGAAGGGAGACAGCGAGACTGTGGCCAGGGAGACAAACTGGGCCACCCAGAGTGACCGGCCAGAGTGTGACAGGCAGAGGGACGGAGTCTCCTCTCAAAGCAGCCCCCAGTGAGGACCAGGCCAGCGGGCCTGTGTGTTGGTGGCTTTTCGGGGACCCCAGACCGAAGTGCCTGTCTAAGGAACCCCACGCCAGGCAGCCTGAGATGGAGCTCAGGGACCCTGAGACCCCTGAGGATGGGGACCCAGAGGTGAGAGGCAGTGGAGCAGGGACTCTGAGACCCAGATTGAGGAAGGGAGTATGAGCCACAGAGGGGCACAGCAGCACGGCATAGAAGAGAGATGGGACACGGGTGGCATGGGCTGAGTTGCAGCCCCGCAGGGCTGGGAAGGTCAGGCCTCTGTGCCAGAGACCCCGACCCTGCAAGGCTGCATACGGGCTGGTGAGTCATGGTGACTCATTCTCCCCGGGGCGGTGACCCTGTGCCCAGCACCCTTGGCGCCTCCTGGCTGGACCTGCACCAACCTGGCCCCCCGCCCCCACTGCCCCCTGCAGGAGGACACGGCCACCACCCTGCAGCGTCTGGTGGAGCTGACAGCCACCCAGGTGACCCCTCTTTGCAGCCTGAGGGTCCAGTACCGCCTGCTCCGGAAGCTGGGCTCAGGCTCCTATGGCCGTGTGCTCCTGGCCCAGCCTCGCCACGGGGGTGAGTGTACCCCGGCTGCTGCGTGAGGTCCCAGGCCACCCAGAAATGGCCAAGGGCCACTGCACAGCAGGATGTGTCCTTGGGGACCCTTCTCGCTGGATGGGGACCGGCACAGCCCAGGGGAGCCTGGAGCCCAGAGGAGGGAGGTGGCCGCCTGAGCACACAGGGTCACGGCCCACCCCTTCCCCACAGGCCCAGCCGTGGCCCTCAAGCTTCTCCGCTGCACCTCCGTCCCGAGAGCCACCTTCCTGAGAGAGTTCTGTGTGGGCCGCTGTGTGTCCTCACACCCGGGCCTGCTGCGCACGCTGGGGCTCCCCCTACAGACACCCCGACACTTCGCCTTTGCCCAGGAGTTCGCACCCTGGGGGGACCTCAGTGGGATGCTGCAGGAGAAGGTGAGGTGACCAGGCAGTGCCACTGCTCCATGTCGGTGTTGCCCCCACCCTGCCCGACAACCTTGGTCCACTCATCACCCCGAGGCCAGCCAGGGGCAGGGAGCCTGTGGCAGGGCCCGGGACTAGTCCACGCCAAGGTAGGGGGTGTGGAGTCTCCAGGGCTGTGAGGGGTGGTGGGAAGAGCGGGGTGAAGCGGGCGGGGTCCTCTCCCAGGGGCCAGGTGGGACCTGAAGCCATGGGCATCTGCACCCCCATGACTTTGGGGTGTTTGTAGGAAGGTGAGGAAGAAAAGAGGAAGGGAAGACAAGGAGGGAGGGGAGGAGGGGGTCAGATAGGAAATGACCGAGGAGCTGGGGGCCGGGCAGCTGTGGGCGGGCACAGCATTGGTAGCACCAGGCTGACCAGGGCCCTGCGCCGCAGGTTCAGCCTGCAGGTGTGGCGGGAAGGAATGGGTGGAGGCAGAAGAGAGCCTGAGCCGGGATGGCACCTGCACTCGCATGGCACCAAGGTGGGGTGAGCATGGGTCTGGGCCCCTGGAGGAGATCTGGGGCCAGTAGGTAGGAAATGGGGGTTCTCAGATGGGCGTTGGGCAAGGGCAGCTGGGCCCTGGAGGAGCTGCCGGAGCCAGGCCTGACTTCATCCCACCCCCAGGGCCTCCCAGAGCCTGTGGTGAAGCGGGTGGCTGCCCAGCTGGCCAGGGCCCTGGACTTCCTGCATAGCCGGGGCCTGGTGCATGCTGACGTCAAGCCCGACAACGTGCTGGTCTTCGACCCCGCCTGTGGCCGTGTAGCCCTGGGCGACCTGGGCCTGACCCGGCCTGAGGGCAGCCCAGCCCCTGCACCTCCGGCCCCACTGCCCACTGCACCACCGGAGCTGTGCCTGCTGCTGCCGCCTGCCACGCTGCCCCTGCGGCCAGCCGTGGACGCCTGGGGCCTAGGTGTGCTGCTCTTCTGTGCCGCCACTGCCTGCTTCCCCTGGGGTGTGGCACTGGCCCCTGACCCCGAGTTCGAGGCCTTTGCTGGCTGGATGACCACCAGGCCACAGCCTCCTCGGCCACCCGCACCCTGGGACCAGTTTGCTCCTCCCGCGCTGGCCCTGCTCCAGGGCCTCCTAGACCTGGACCCCGACAGCAGGAACCCCCCACTGGCCGTCCTCGATGTGCTGGGAGAAGACTGGGGCTTGGAGGCCAATGGAGAGGATCCTGGGGTGTCCCTGTGTGGGGACAGGGAAGAGGTGCTCACAGGAGGGTCGAGCTTGGAGGAGGAGACAGACAAGGAGGAGGATGAAGGCAGAGGCAGCCGGAGCATGGGGACAGATGGCAGAGCGGCCAGCCAGGTGACTGAGACAGGTGGCTGAGGCCTGGGCCAAAGGCAGCCCTGTGGCCACCTGGAAGGGAAGACAGCTGTTCCCGGAGGACGGAGCGGGACAGAACTTGCCTTAATGAGAGAGCTGGGCTTCAATGTCGGACACCCCAGCTTGGGGTCTGGGTCCAGCCCTCTTCCTCTTCCCTTGCTCTTCTGTCTGTCCTGCGCATGTCCCCTGTGCACATGTCTGTGTCGCGCAGCTCTGTTCAACACACAGTGTGTACTCGCGGGGCTCCACCTCTCCCACAAACACAGCGCCACCTCTGACCTTCGGATCTGTCCTCATCCACACCGTGGCTCAGGTTCTAGCGTGGGAGTCATTCTTCTGTGTTGGCCTTCAAATCACATGTGCACACACACATGCACACTTCACTGCTGCCTGGCGTTTGCACGCACACCCGCACATCCACCTGCAGGCCGTCTCCCCTGGCTCAGGAGCAGGTGGCCAGGCTTCGGCCCACGGTGGGTCTGCGGCTGGCGGGGTCCCCAGCCCCTGTCCCAGGCCGTCCCAGCAGGCTTGGTTTCCGCCTCCACACGGGGAGATGCTTCTCTGGCAGGGCTGGCTCACCACAGCCCACCTCCTGACAGCCACCACCTCCGATTTGGGGCCTGGGCACCTGTCTGTGGCTCGATGACACAGCACGGGGCCGGCAGATGGCTGGGCACCAGAAGCCATCCTGCCGGCTGTGCTGGTGCACTCTGGGAGGTGGAGGTAGGAAGATCACAAGTTCAAATCCTGTCTGGGCAACTCTAGAAGACCTTGTCTCAAAATAAAAAATAAAGAGAAGGCCAAGGGCTGTAGCCCAGGGGGAAGGCCCTGGGTTTGATCCCCTGTACCACAGGAATAAATGAGCAAGAAAATCAGTGTGAGTTCCCTGAATGTGACATGACCTTGCAAGGCCTGGGATGGGCCAGGGACCTTGGTGGGACCTCAGAAGTGGGGAAGGCGGGACACAGAGCAGCACTGTGCTGGGGGAATCTACCCCAGTGGCATGTGTGATGGGAAGGCATAGAAAGGGGTGGCAGCTCTGGGCAGACCTGCACCACCCCAGGCGAGCAGCGTGGCTGCGGGACCACGTCCCCCGAGACCCCACCGTAAGGGACGGGAGCAGCTGTGCAGGACACAGCTCGGCCCTGACGCCAGTTGTCCAGCACCTGCTCCTGTGCTGAGGTCATCGCATTGAGTGGCTCTGAGATCCGTTGTCTCTCGGCAGACATGGGCCTGCACCCAGGGTACCCCTCCCCACCCTCACACCCAGGGCCAGACAGCTCTGGGTCGAGGGGTTACACTGCAGCCGAGACCGAGTCTTCTAAAGGGCCAGCCCAGTGTGAGGAGGAGGCTGGGCCCCCGGGTTGGGACACTTGTCCAACCACCTCCAGTTCTAGGATTCAACGCACGGTGTCGCCCTGGTCCCAGTGGGGGCACTAGGGGTGGGGCTGGGGGTGGGGCCTCACGACCCCCAAATGGGGCGGGCCTTACATGGGGCAGCACTGCTGGCATGGGTCCTGAGAGCTGGGCACGGGCACTGCAGGCTGTGGAGAGTCGGGTGAGTCTCCTGGAGGTGAGGCTAGGGCCCTGAGCCCAGGTTGGAATAAGGGCAAGGTCGGAAGCCCGGGGTGGGCAGCCATGGCACAGAGCAGCCAACAGGCCGGGCCCTGGCACACAGTGCACGGGCTACACCTTCAGCCCAGTGAGGTGGCGCTGGGCCTGTGGCCCGCGAGCTGCCTGAGGCTTCTGGACAGGAGCAGGTTGGGGCTCCGGCGTCAGGGTTTGCATGGGGCACAGGGCCTGGCTGAGGCTCTGGTCCATGGGCACCAGGGTAGACCCATCCTGATGAAACCCTCTGGGGACTGGCAAGACCAGGGTCCCTGCGAGCCGAGGTCAGTGGAGAGGTCATGACGTCCCTGCCCCCTTCCTGTTGCCGCCCGACGCCCGAGGGTGAAAGATGAACCACATCACTTGGGACACCCCCACCGTGTTTCCAAAGCAAACAGACTTGGGCCTGGGGGTGGATGAGCAGCCTCTGTCTCCTAAGAGCAGACAGGTGCCCGAGCCCCAGACGAGGTGGGGCTGGCCACAAGGAGAGAGGTGCCCTGAGCTGCCCAAACTGGGTGCAGAGGCAGAGGCCCAGCGCCCAAACTCCAAAGCCCACCTTGAAGAGCAAGGCCTCCTCCCTCAGACGAGGGGATCCTGGCCTGGCCTCCTTGCTCAGACGGGGGGATCCTGGCCCGGCCTCCTCTCAGGCCTGCTGGCCGGAGTGCCCAGGTCACCCACTCTGTTTCTGTCCCAGCAGAAATGCCAGGCAAGCAGCCCAAGACCAGGCCAACAGGCGCGGCAGCCTCGGAGGACGGCGCCGAAGACAGCCTGGGCGGCCTGACAGCAGAGGAGCTGCAGCAGGGCCAGGAGGCAGCCCTGGCCCTGGAGGACAGGATGGCGCTCAGCGCACAGACCCTGGTGCAGGCCGAGGTTGAGCAGCTGTACCAGATGGAGCGGCCCCTGGGTCAGGGCCGCTTCGGCCGCGTGCTGCTGGTCACTCATCGGCAGAAAGGTACCGGGACAGAGCCAGTCGGGGTGCAGTGGGGAGGAGCATGGGCCTAGGGGACACCAGCAACCAGGCTGGGGTGCCTGGTAGATGGGATGGAGCCGCACCTGTACCCCTGCTAAGCCATGAGGTTAGGGGAGCCCCTTTGACCTCTGAGCGGTCACCAGTTTCAGCCTCCTCCTTTGAAAAGATAATTAATGACTTCTTTTTGTTCTCTCCTCAATGCTGAGGACTGAACCCAAGTGACATCCCTAGCCCTTTTTTCATTTTTTGAGAAAGTGTCTCCCTTAAACCAAAAGGGCTGCAGGCATGCCTCAAACCTTTGATCTTCCTGTCTCAGCCTCCTATATTGCTAAGATTATGGTGTGTGTCTTTTTGTTTTTTTTTTTTTTTTTAGGCAGTATCTTGTTATATAGCCCAGGCTGGCCTTCACTTTGTCGCAATCCTCCTGCCTCAGCCTCCCAAGTCCTGTGATTATAGGCATACACCACCAGGCTGGGCTAAAAATTGTTCATTTTTGTTTTTGTTGGGGTGTTTTGTTTTGTTTTGTTTGAGACAGGGTCTCCCTTTGTAGTTCAGGCTGACTCCAAAATCATTATGTAGCTCAGGCAAGCCTCAAACTCACAACAATCCACCTGCCTTTGCCTCCCGTGTGTTGGGGTAACAGGCGTGAGCCACCATGCCTGGTAGAACTATTCATTTTTGACTATACAGTGACATCCTCTCATTTGCAACATTCCCAGACCCCTCAAGTGCCTGAAACTGTGTTATTTTCCTGTACATTCACAGTGGGACTAGTTTAATTTATGAAGTAGGTGTGCTAAGAGTTTACAGCAATAACTGTTAATGAAATGGAACTACTGTAGTAACGCTCTTCTATCCTAAAATCACCAGCATGACTGCTCCTGCCCACTGGTGCCGTGATTAAGGACAGTGAGGGCTGCTGGGCACCGCGTGGGTGAGTCCCAGAGCAGTGTGATGACCAGGTGACAGAGGACAGGCTCCTCAGAACAGCACCAAGTCTAAACTTAGTTGTTTGTGTGGCCCTGGAGACAGCCGTGAGAGGCACGTGCACGGCTCTGAGCTACACATCTGCCCTTGCCTTGAATTATTTACTTCTAGAATTTTCCACTTACTATTTTTGGACCACAGTCAACCACGGACAACTGAAACTCTCCAAACGAAGCTGCAGAACAGGGATCTCTGTCATCCACAGACTCGCGATGCTGGGGACACTGGAGGGTCAGCAGCCTCATGGCCTGCAGGGTGACATAGACAGATGCTGCCTGCCTGCACTGCTCAAAGTGTCCTCTCTACCAGCAGGGACACCATGGCAGAACCTAGGGTTGCCTCAGTCTCCGGAGATCCGGGGTCCGCAGGGTGGTCCCTTTCATGGCTTGTAGAGACCACCTCCTCCCTGTGTCCTCACATGGTCTGTGTTTTCATCTCCTCTTATTTAAGGACACCACCAGTTCTTTAAGGACCAGGGCCCTCCCTGATGGGCCTTTTTACTCTTTATTTATCTTTTCTTTTTTTAACACAAGGTCTTAGCATGTAGTCCAGGCCAGCTTTGAACTTACTAATAACCCAGGCTGGCCTCAGAAACTTGTGGTGATCCTCCTGCCTCAGCCTCCTAGGTGCTGGGATTAGGGGAGTGCACCAGCCAGGCATTTATCTCTTTAAATATTCTGTCTCTAAATAGTCACAAGCTGTGGTGCTGGAGATTTTTAGGGCATCAGTACTGGGTTTGGAAGAGACGCAGAGTAGGAAAGGAGAGAGAGGAACACACATACCCAGGTCTTCTCGAACTCAGAGCCTGAGTGGTCACAGGACCCACGCACTGCACAGGAGCCTTGCCCACTTGGTGATGCTGGGGCCTGTGACACAGTTGTCAGGAGCGGCTCACAGTCCTGGAGCAAGGGCAGGAGGTGTGGCAGCACTGCCTCTTGTAGGGTGGAGGAGGTACCAGCAGTTCCAGGACAGGCGGCCCATGCTGGGACAGACTGGATGTCTGCCGTCGGCCCCTGAGGTCTCCTGGCCTTTATCTCCCTGCTGCCCTCACATGCGGCTTTGGTGCCATGAGTTGTCGCATGAGGCTCCAAGATGCTTGGCTCTGAAGCAGAGGTGGGAAGGCAGAGGGGCTCTGCTGCTGGGGGCAGGGCAGGGTGCTGGGAGCTGGGAGGTGAGGGTGGGTGCCAGGAAGATGGAGCCGTCTGAAAGGCTGGCAGGGACCCTGGGGAGCCCAGGGGATGGCATGGCCACCCAGGTGACCCAGATGCTCAAACACCCCACACCTGTCCCTGTTGCCCCAGGCACATCCCTGGCACTGAAGCAGCTCCCAAAGACCACCACATCCCTGCGTGGCTTCCTGTACGAGTTCTGTGTGGGCCTCTCACTGGGTGCCCACCCGGCCATCGTGGCCGCCTACGGCATTGGCATCGAGTCCACCGACTCTTACAGCTTCCTGACAGAACCTGTTCTGCACGGGGACCTCATTGCCTTCATCCAGCCCAAGGTGGGTGGATGACCGGGGAGTCCCATCTCTGTGCTGGGCCTTCCTGCGCCTCCCAGGCTGGGCAGTGGGCTGTGGACTGGTTGGGGCCCTTGGAGCTCACTGACCTCACACTGGCTCCACGAGACTCAGCAGCCCTCATGCCGTCACACTGGGCTGTGCTGGGCTGAGGGGCTCACGTGCAGGGGCTCACAACAGCCCCCCAGGCTGTTAGGTGCACAGGGACCGGTGGGGCTCAGTGGTTCACCCTGAGCTCACAGGCCTTCCCAGGCCACAGTGGGCCTCCCAGGGCCATCTGCATTGAGTCCTGCAGGCTCTTTGGCCTTTCTTGGCCTCCGTCGGGGCTGTGGAGAGCCCAGCACTCTCTGTGCCCCAGCAGCCGGTGGGCAATGACCTGGCGGTCCTGTGCTGCAGGTGGGGCTCCCCCAGGCTGCAACCCAGCGCTGCGCGGCACAGCTGGCCTCGGCCCTGGAGCACATCCATGCCCATGGCCTGGTGTACCGGGACCTCAAGCCGGAGAATGTGCTGGTGTGTGACCCCGACTGCCAGCACGTCAAGCTGACTGACTTCGGCCACACGCGGCCCCGCGGGACACTGCTACGCCTCACTGGGCCGCCCATCCCCTACACGGCCCCTGAGCTGTGCGCCCCACCACCGCTGCCCGAGGGCCTGCCCATCCAGCCGGCCCTGGATGCGTGGGCCCTGGGCGTCCTGGTCTTCTGCCTCCTCACTGGCTACTTCCCCTGGGACCAGCCGCTGGAAGACGCTGACCCCTTCTACGAGGACTTCCTTGTGTGGCGGGCCTCAGGCCAAGCTCAGGACCGCCCACAGCCCTGGTATGGCCTGGCGCCTGCAGCTGACAACCTGCTGTGGGGGCTGCTGGACCCTCACCCACGAAGGAGGAGCCCTGTGGGCATCATCCAGGGCTACCTGGGGCGGCCCTGGCAACAGCGGGACGGGGAGGCCTTGAGGCTGGAAGTGGAGACCAGGGAGGGAGGATGCTGAGGCCCACAGGCCCGGGGCTCAGGTGCCTTCTTCACCCGGGATCCCCTTTCCTCTGCTATGTGCAGGCTTTGCTCACAGGGACACTGTGGTCTCTTCCTGCCCTGGGGCCCATTACCACCCAGGGCACTGTCCCTGTCCTCAGCCAGCCTTCCGTCCCCCCCGAATTACTGCGCTGGCCGGGCACAGTGGTCTGTATGCCCTGTGCCCCATGTCCCCTTCTCCCCTGGTACTGGCAGCCTGTGCCTGATCCCCAGGTTATCTCAGGAGCCCCCAGAGAGCTGGAGTCTCTGCTCACGGGCCCTGCAGCCTGGGCCAGCTCCCACCAGCACCTCTCACTCCATCCTCCCAGGGCCCACCATTCCCTGCCCTGTGCCCCTGTGCCCATGGGCACTGCCTTTCTGTGATGCACTTCGCCTCCTCTTGCCCCCACTGCTCTCTACAAATAAAATTCACCTGGCACTTGGGCTGCATGAGGCTTGAAATCTTCCTGTCTGTCTCAAGCGAGGAAGAGCAAGTCACACCCTCAGTGCCCACAGCCTCACTTCACAGCTCCTGCAGCGAGGCTGGTTGGCAAGCTCTGAGCAGAATGGCAAGGCTGTTTATTCCTGAGAAGCTTTTTTCCTTTACCAAGCCAAGGTGTAGGTGGTGCCATTCTAGTAGGAATTTCATTCTCTAAAATGGTCTCTTTGAGGTGGTACACATGCCTGTCATCCCAACATTCTGGGAGGCTGAGGCAGGAGGATTGCAAGTTCAAGCTCAGCCTGAGCAACTCAGTGACTTTGTGAGGTCCCTGCTCAAAATAAAAAATGAAAAGGAGCTGAGGCCAAGGCTCTGTGTGGGCCCTGGCTTCTGCCACCAGTGCTGGGGGGATGATGTCCACACACACACACACCCAGGGTTTGAGTGTGTCGCATACAAAGCCGATAACATGGTTTTTGTATTTTGTGGTTCTGTGAGTGCCGAGCCTGGGTGTATGTGTGTCCACGCACAGCTACTGAGGAAGGCCAGGCAGCTGCCCAGCTGCCCCTCCCGGCTGCCAGCTCCTGGCTGCCGCTGTGTTTGCAAACACTCTCTCTTCCTCTCCGTGCCCCGTTTGGCTGGGAGCCGGAGCCCAGCGGAGGTTACACCTCGGGCTGGATCGGGTGTCGCCAAGCCCAGCACACCCCAGTGCCCTGCTGTGGCCATGCGGCATGGCAGCCCATGTACCCACAGGAGCACTGCCAAGAAGGCTTTGACTATGGGGACAAGACCATAGCCCTGTGGGGCACCAGGAAACCTGCAGTAGGGTTACTGGGGTGATGGGGTGCAGGTTGCAGGGAGCCCCAGCCTTGCGTTGGAGGGGCCAACAGTAAGCATCTGCTGGCAGGGTGCCGCAGGGCAGGGGGCAGCAGGGAGGCTGCGCCTGTGCTAATTGGTGGTGGCAGCTGCGGATTAGCTGGAGGGTGACAATGATCTGGCAGGCCCCCGCGAGGGCAGCCAGGCACTGGGACAGGGATGGGGCCCTGGGGGTGGGGCCACCCTCCATGCAGTGCTCAGGTCCTAGCACCCAGGCAGTGCTGCACCTACATGGGAAAGCTGTCCAAGACCATGCAGCAGTCACATTTGCACCTGGGACCTCTGTCCCAAGCCTGGTCCGCAGGGAAAGGGGCCAGGTGAGGGCCTGGTGAAAGAAGTGTGTGTGTTAAAGAGTGCAAGGCATGGGCCGGAGGGTTAGCTCAATGGTTCCGGCGCCTGCCTTGCAAGCACAAGGTCCTGAATTCGATCCCCGGTAACCACATACAATGCTGGGCGTGGAGACTCATGCCCACCAGCAATCAATAGCACATACCACAGTGCTCACGCCTGTAATCCCAGCACTCAGGAGGCAGAGGCAGGAGGATTGCTGAGTTCAAGGCTTGCCTGGACTACATAGTGAGCTCAGGGCCAGCCTGAACTACAAAGCGAGACCCTGTCTCAAAAAAGAAAAAAGAAAAAAAAAAAGAGTGCAAGGCATGATGGAAGGTGTGCGTGTATACACAGAGGAGGTGTAACCAAGTGTGGGGAGTGTGGGCTGCGGCAGGCAGTGTACAGTCCAAGTGTACAGTAATGTGGCCTTCTGTCTGTGTGCTAAGGGGATAGACGGAAGTCATGGCTGTGTTGACCTGTAGGTCTATAGGGCAAGTGTGTGAGGTCAGGGCACCAGGGGCCAGGCCTCAAACACTGCAGGACATGGGGCAGAGCAGCAGGGTCTGGCATGGTGCTTCATACCTGCCACCCAGCACTGGGATGTCAGGCAGGAGGGTCACAAGTTCCAGGATCGAACTTTGTGACTAAGATCCTGAAGAAAACAAAAAGCCCTGGGTCCCATCTCCAGTATCAGAAAAAGAAAAACTGATTTTAAAGAGATGGGTGACAGAGCCTGGACTGAACCTGCCTTATGTGCCCTTGGGTTCCCTCTGCCCACAGGTGTGCAGCTGGGGGTGTGTCCAGGCCCCCACACTTTCTCTGGTCAGGGACTCGCTGTGTCCCTGCTTTGCTCTATGTGTGCCTGACCATGAATGCCACTGGAGTCATTTCTCCCTGCAGCCGCAGTGCCTGCGAGGCCCAGACAGCTACTGTTCTGGCCAGGTGCAGGCTGGTGGACTCAGCTGTGCTGTGGACGCCAGCATCCAGGCCAAGGCCGGCAGGGGGTGCATGCTGGCCACCTGCCCTGGCTACGGGCCCTGGGGCCAGATGTTCGGGCTTAGCTGCCCAGCCATGCAGGATAGAGTGACCGGGTAATTAAGCACCCGCTTGTTCAGGACTGGCACAAGGTGGTGGGGGGTGGCGGCACCAGGGCCCAGAATCCCAAGGGCCCCTTCAGGCTTGCAGAGGGGCCAGAAGCTAGAACCCCACACTGAGCTCTCTGGTACATTTTGGGGGTAACAGAGCCAGACTTCAACCACTCCCAGCTGGGCTTGGCAAAGCACAATTATTCTCCAAGTTGGGGTACTCCATGCCACAGCCCCACAGCCCAGGAAGGAGGGGAAGGGGGCAGAGTCTCCTGTTTTCCCAGGCCACCAGTCAGCAGTTATTAAATCTCAGGCTTACTGAGCTGAGAGAGCATGGGATTCTCTGCGTGCTCCCTGCCCCTTGGCAAGAGTACAGCCCATCCATCAGGACCCCCAGGCATTGTGCCCCCCAGCAAGTAACTGGACCCCACTGGCCTTTGCCGGGCAGGTGGCAGGGGTGCCAGCTCTCTCACCTTCAGTGACCTTTGAGCTGGCTCCAGGCTTCAGGCAGGATGAGGAGCTGTGGTTTCCTGCCTGAGGCCACAGGGACCAGGAGGGCACAGGACACTCCCTCCATGCCTACTCACTACTCAGACTGAGGCCCAGACATGGGAGGGGGCTGCCAGGGCCCCAGAGGGGTGGCTGTGCTATGCGCAGAGGTTGAGGCCCTGTCCTCTCTGAGCCTGACTCAGGTATCAGCTCCTCCTGCAGGTGAGGACTCGATGGGGCTGTGTAATGGGTTGGGATTGCGTGAATCCTGTGTGTACACACTGTGTGCCAGGCTCCTTCCCACAGCAGAGCCCCATAATTCTCGAAACAATCCCAGGAGGTCCAGAGGAAAGAGGGAGGGCCAGAGTACCCCAGCAAGAAAGGCCACATGGGTCAGAGCTGAGGCCGGTCAGAAGCAGGGGTGACTTGTCTTCAGGTTGAGGCCAGGGAGTCATTGGACCTGCCATGTGGATCCTGTGGGCTTGGCAGTAACCAGTCATCTGTGCTCACATCTGGGACATTAAGTGATATAGCAGTGAGATCTGGGCACACAAGAGTCACACAAGAGGCCTCCGCACACCTCCCCTCTTTGCTGCAGAGCTCAAACCTTCACCTGTAGGCGTGTGACAGTGAGGCGCCATCATGATGCCAAGTGGCTGCACCTCTCTGTCCCTAGGTGCTGAGAGGACAGAGCCTCCCAGATGCTGCTAACCACACTCTGCATCTCTTCTTTCCCCCAGGCGCATGCACACTGCAAGGAAGCAGAGCTGCCTGCCCACACAGGCATCACCTCCAACCAGGGTCACCTCCAGCACAGCCAGCCTTCTCACCATCACCACCATCACCATCACCGTCACCATCGTCACTGTCACCACCATCACCCCCCTTACCATCACTATCACCACCACCATCACCACCATCACCATCATCACCACCATCATCATCACCATCATCTCCATTGTCACCATCACTACCATCATGATGATCATCATAAACACCAGCACCACTTTGCCTGGCACCTGTGGAATTCACCAATCCAAATCAATCTTGCTGTTTCATCTCTCTGAGGTTTCTCTTGTCCCCCCCAAAAATCCCATCTACACCTTGTTTTTAATTAGATAACTGTGATTTTCTTTGGTTCATTGTGTATCTCACATCTTGGAGAAGGTCACACGTCTCCCCTCAGCGGTCTCTCCTCTTCCTCTGGGGTGGCCGTGGTGGGCACAGCTGTGCTGGGGGACCAGGCCACCTCTACCAGTTTCCTCACTGTCTCCCCCAGCTGCCCAAGGCCCCGGGCAGCCTCTAACAGCTGGACTAGTCCCAGCCCCAGGGCCCGGCGCTCCTGTCGTTCTTGTTCCAGGATCTGGGTCAGCCTGTGCAGCTGGCTACCGACGTCCCTCACAGCAGCCACCAGCTCCACCAAGGCAGGCGGCTCACAAGCCATGACCCTCACGGGGGTTGCTGGGCTGGCACACGGGCCCAGGGGGCCCAGGGGCTGACCAGGGGCAGACCCTAGGGGGAGCTGCTCAGGGGGAAGTTGACCGGAGGGACAGACTGTGGGGAAGAGGGGCACATCCGAGGTGACTGTGGGGTCAGGGGCTGGAGGTTGGGTCTGGACCTGCAGAGGGGTAAGTTTGGGCTTCTGGCTCCTGTGAGGCCAGAAGTCCTCAGGGGACAGGGCGTCCCTGCTGGAGGTCGGAGGAGGCACAGAGGGGCTGGGCTCCGCGGCGGGAGAGGGCGCAGAGCTCGGCATCTGAGATGTGGGGGCAGGGGGGGCCCCCTTGGAGGTCACCTGGGGGTGCAGGGTGGGTGAACCCCTTGGCGCTGGAGTGGAAGAGGGCAATTCTGTCCCTAAGGAGGTTGGAAGAAACTTAGTAGTCATGGGAGGGGTTGAGGGGGGGTCTGGAGTCCTAGTGGGGTGAGCAGTGGTGGTACGGCGAGGCGTCGGTGTGGGCTGGGGCGCCGTGGTGGGGCGAGGGGCCGTGGTAGGGTGCGGGGCGGTAGCCGGGAGAGGAGTTGTAGCGGGGTTCTGGGTTGCGGTGTGGAAGGAGGTTGTGCTAGGGGAGGAGCCGGCAGCAGGAGGAAGGGGCCCTGTGGAGGGCTCTGGGGAGCCGGAAGCTCCTAAGGTCGCGTCGGGCCCCGGGGACCCCTGCAGCGGCACAGAGGGGTCGGAAGTCAGCTCCGGGCGCACAGTGGGCGGCGGGGTGGAGGCGCGAGCGCGGCCGGGTGTGGTTAAGGAGGCCAGGTCCGAGGTGGGCGCTGAGGTGCTGGGACGGACAGAAGCCGGCGTAGAGGTCAGCTGTAGGCCTTGGGGCTCAGACGAGGCAGAGAAGCCCGGGGGCCGCGAGGCGGGCGCTGCCCAGGCTGCCGTGGGCCGCAGCAGGAGGCGGTCCGAGCTCGCCCTCCGCGGGTAACCTGCGGGAGGCGGAGACACGGTCCGCCTGAGGTCAGCCCGCCTCTCCCACCGCCCCGCCCCCGAGAGGATGGCCAATAGGAAGGTGCAGGGCTCGTGACGTCACGGATCACCAGCAGCCCTCACCCGGGCTTCAGGCCCCTCCTCCAGCCGCCTCCGGGGCTCGGGGCGACACCTGGCGTCCTGCGCGGCCGCAGGTGAAGGTGCAGGGACGTCTGGACCGGGAGCTGGGTGCAAGGCCGCCAGGGACTCAGGAAATCAACTGGTGGGGTGTGGAGGGTGGCGGGAGGAGGGCGGGGCCGCCTCCGCATGTGGAAATATCGGAAGCAGGGTTTACGAGGCTTTGGAACCACAATCTCAACAGGATAATCTTTTTGGTACTGCAGATTGAACCCATGCTTTGCACTGAACTGCATCCCAATTTTTGTTCATTTTTACTTTGAGACAGGGTGCCATTCAGACACTAATCGCTCAGGCTGGGCTTGAATAAGCGATCCTCCGGCCTGATGACCAAGTGTGAGCATTTCTGCATACCCTTGGCATGATGCCTCGCCTGTGTCTGTGAGCATCTGTGCTTACTCTGTAGTCTGCCATCATTTCCTACACACAGGAGGGCCTGGCAGTGCCTGGGTGAGGGTCTCCACCCTGATTTTTAGTTCGACCGTTGCTGTGAACTCACCCACGCTCTGCGGGCTCTTGAACACCAGCCCTGACCTCCGCCACTAGGTGCCAATGAGTAGAATGGAATGAATGCCATGGGGCACCGGTGGCCAGACACCCCGGATCAAGGACAGCGTCCTGCAGGCCTCTGCAAGAGTCTACCACACGGCATTCGCACCCCAGGCCTCACCCCAGCCGCCTGCTCACCTGTGTCCCCGCGGGCCCTGGCAGCCAGAGAGGGGTGTCCTGAGTGCCCAGCAGTGCCACTGGAAAGGGTTGGTGCTGCGGTGGGTGTCCCCGTGGCCAGGCCGCCGTCTGAAGGCATGTCCCATGTCCCAGAATGCTTGTAACCATCCTGGCCACCTGCAGGGCACAGGAAGAGGGCCGGGTCTTGGTCCCATGACACCCACACACAAAGCAGGCAGCGCCCTGATTCTGGTGGCTCCTCCTTGACTGATGCAGTCTAGTGGTCAGTCCAGGTGATTTGGGCTAACCAAACCAGACACTGGCAAGACCAGCTCATAAAATAAGCTCATGCTGGGCACAGGGGCACCTGTGACCCCAGCACTCAACAGGCTGAGGCAGGAGGATCACCTCGAGTTGAAACCCAGCCTGGGCTATACACTGAGACTTTGAGGGCAGCTTGAACTAACTGCGAGGCCCTGTCTCAAAAGACAAAGCAAATCTAGAAGAAAAAGTCATTTATTTGGGGGTTTTTGGGCTTTTTTGTGAGACAGGGTCTTGCTTTGTAGTTCAGGCTGGCCCTGAGCTCACTACGGAGCCCACACAAGCCTCGAACTCAGCAATCCTCCCGTCTCTGCCTCCCGAATGCTGGGATGACAGGCGTGAGCCACCACCTTCTGCAAAACTTGTTTATTTTTTCAACTCCCTAAGACCCTGACCATACTCATTCTTCTCTTTTTCTTGGGGAAGAAAATTCCGTTTTATCTTTATTAGTGAACAACCTCCAATAGTTCTGTAACACTATTTTTCTTGTGTTTCTTTGGCTTAACATGGTTGGGTCGTCTCTACAGAACAACTTCACATAAGATCTAAACTTTTTTTACCCAGGCATATATCCACCATTTTACTTAGGAAGACTAGAAAGAGAATTCATCCTTCTAGCTTTGTTGATCAACAAGCTTCTTTTAACAAGAGCTTCTGGAAGTTATTCATTTACTTCTTTTGCAGTTCACTGCCTGAAACTATGTAATTCAGTAGTTTTTAGTACATTCAACAAAGTGACATTTTCCGCCCTCCACACAGCAAAAGAAAAAAATATCACCAGCTCCACGGAAGCCTCGAGCCCATTACCCCTGGTCCTTCTTTCTCACGTGACTCCCCGCGACCCTGCCTGCGCTGACCTGGGGCCTGTGGACTCAGGCACCACCCTGCTCCACACCCATCCCCTAACCTGTCACCTGCCGGTGCATTGGCCCTGTGGACCCCTCTGCTTCCTAACCTCACTGCCCAGCGGGGTGGGCTGGCGACCCGCAGGAAGGCACGCTCCTTAGGGCCTCCTTAAGGCATTAGTGTGCCCACAGTTTAAAGGAGAAAAAAACGAGGAATGTAGGGAAAGAAGTCTATGAGCAGAGCAGAGTCACGAAGGTTCTCTCCCAAGGTGCTGGTTTCAGGAGGACTCCACTAAGAGCACATCTTCAAATGGTGCAGTGAAGCTGTCAGCCGCTAACTCCGCCTTCAGAATCCACTCTCAGAGCCCACCGGGCTCTCATGGCCTTTTCTATCCCTGACTTGATTCTCTTTCATTACTGGGGATTGAACCCAGGGCTTTCACACTGAGCTACTTCCCATCCCTTTTTTTTTTTTTTTTTTTTTTTTTTTTTTTTTTTTTTTTTTTTTTTTTTTTTTTTTTTTTTTTTGAGACAGGGTCTCGCTTTGTAGTTCAGGCTGGCCCTGAGCTCACTATGTAGCCCAGGCAAGCCTCGAACTCAGGAATCCTGCTGTCTCTGCCTCCCGAGTGCTGGGATTACAGGCATGAGCCACCACGCCCGGCACTGTGGTATGTGGTATTGATTGTTGGTGGGCGCGAGTCTCCACGCCCAACATTGTATGTGGTTACCGGGGATCGAACTCAGGACCTTGCACTTGTGAGGCAGGTGCCGGAACCACTGAGCTAACCCTCCGGTCCCCCATCCCTTTTTTATTTTTATTTTGAGGGAAGGCTGTGCTAAGTCCCTCCCTGCCCTGGCTCTGTCCTAGCCTGGCTGAGTGACTGAGGATCCCCTCTGAAACCTGGGTTACTGTTGCTATTCTGTTGTCATAAATACAGCTCTAGGGGCGGGGAGGTAGCTTAGTGGTGCTGCACCTGCCTGGCAAGTGCAAGGTCCTGGGTTCAAAACCCAGAACTGGAAAATAAATACTTACGTACATACTTAGATACATGTAGCTCTAAGGCAGAGGAGGGTGATGGTACAGGCCTCCCAGCACCATGGGAGGTTGAGGCAGCAGGACCACAAATTTTGAGGACCATCTGGGTGACTTGGTGATTCCCTAACACCCTGTCTCAGAGTAAAACCCAAAGGACTTGGGATGTAGCTCAGAGTGAAGGTTTAGTCCTCAGGAGCAAAAATAAAGGAAAACAGCAGTAGTGAGCTCCTTGTGCTGCAGTGCATACTGGGAGCCAGAATCTGTCCACACCCAGCTGTGGGGTTGACACAGGTGCTCATACTAAATGGAGTGCTGCTCCCCTGAGCCTTGCTCTGTCCTTACCTGCTGAGTTTGTGTTCATCCCTTTTAGGTAGTGGTTGGTTTTTTGAGACAGGGTCCCTCAGCCTGGCCTCAAACTCACAGTAACTCTCCTGCCTCAGTCTCCTGAGTGCTGGGATTATAGGCATGCACCACCACATGCACTTCATTCATCCTTTATGATTTGGCTCTGGGGTCTTCCCCTTCCTCCCTGGGGGTGGTCACCCCTCTTTGTTTGCCCTGGACTCTTCAGAGCTGATTAACAGGAGTCTTCCTCTGGAGTCCAGAGATAAGCTCTAATGGTTCTTCCCTCCCTGTGCCTCAGTTTCCTCCCTGTCCATTGGGACAGCACTTCTAGGGCTGTGTGGGAAGGAAGGGAATTAAACCATCTGACTCTTGCAGAACAGGGTGGCACCGGGCCTTTGCACATGCTACTTGCTCTGGTGGGAACACATGAAGTTCACTCTGCAAACCTTTAGTATAATAGTAGCAATGACTGTAACCCAGCCTCTACCTCAACCTCGCATTTAGTATGGGACCTCACACAGCAATACCCTTGGCCATTCTCCCCTGTGGTATACCCAGAGCGCCAAAGCCCACCCCAGGGTCTGTCAGTGGAGCCTGGCCTCGCTCAGGGGGTGTCTCCAAAGTCCCCACACATCCCTGTGCCCTGCCCACAGGGTTGATGCTGTGGCCGCTGGGTCCTGGCCCCTGCTTTGTCCTCAACCCATGCCTGAGCCCCCAGGACAGGACTTCAGCACACCAGCCCCTGCTCAGCCCCAGGGCCCTCAGTGTGGAACTCTCTGGCCGGGTCCTGTGGGGCCTCCTCCCACTCCTCCTCTCCACCCCTCTCTCAAGCACTGGGCCCTCTCCCCACCTTGGTGCTAAAGCCTGTCTGGCAGTGACCACCATGCAGTGGGCCCTGGCCTGACCTGTCGAGCCTCCAGGTCTCCAGGAAAGGTTCTGCAGAACCGGAAAGTGAAGCCTCCGCTCTGCCGCCTCCGGTTCTCTCCTGTGCACACTGGGCCTACGCTGCCGCCACTCTGCACTCTATTTCTCAGTCAACAAACAAGTGAAAACCTTTCCTGGCTCTAAGCCCTGTCATAAGCACACAGAATAACACTTCCACCTCCACAGACCTCGCAACCTCGTTGTGCTACTTGTATGTGTGTGACTTCAGGCGGTGATCGTGGCCATGGGTCCAGGCCTAGAGGTGCACACAGCACCTTGGGCTCATCAAGGGACCCAAACTGAGCAGATACAAGGAGTTATCGAAATACAGGGTGAATTCCAAATTCTCAAAAGCTTTATTACAGTAAAAGCCGTGCTGCCATAAATTCAGAATACTCAGAATACTTCCCCTCACTTCAAACCAGGAAGCCCTCTTTCCTGAGTGTCTTTATAAGGTATGATAAAAAAACATGATGAATGCGGCTGGCAAATGCCATCAAAGTGAAAGCCAGGCTTGTAAAACCTGACGCTGTGCCCTCATCCACTCTGTAGACCAGATCTGGCACCATGTGTTTCCAGGCTGTTCCCCAAAGTCAAAATGACCATGAAAGGGAGATGTTTGGAACTGATGCAGGGTACGGAGGCAGCCAGGACAGCACAACGAGCAACACTCAGGAGAGAGGCCTCCAGAAGAGGAGGTGATGAGTGTGTCTGGAGGGAGGAGAGGGTTCTGAGGAGCATTTATGGTACTGTGTCTCTTACTGTAATTTAAAGAATTTAAACATATTTTATATATACATATGTACATATATATATATATATTTTTTTTTAACCAACCTCACAAATCCTTCCCATTCTCCTCTGCTGCTGAAGTCCTACTGCAGCCCCAGAGGGTTTCCTCAATTCCCTCTCTGTAAATAACCAGTCCACCCCAGGTCCTGGAGCTGTTGCTCATTTTCAGGAAATGACTCCAAACCCTGTGCTCTGCAGCGTGCTCAGTGACTGCACACACATGTTGCTGTTGGACAGGACCTGCAACCTCCCAGCCAGCCCCAACCCCTGGGGCCCAGACACCAGAACCCGCCCCTTCCCTACCCAGGAGCAAGGTGTGTGAGTAAAACATACCCACACCAGGGGTGCTGAGTCACAAGTAACTTATCCCTGTTGGAAACACCGTGGTAGCAAGGGAAGCTGTGTCACCGCGTCACCAGAATGACACCTGTCTACAGTAAGCCACCTCTCCTGGGTCTTCCCAACCACTCTGGAGCAGAGGTCTTTCCCAGAGGAAGAAACAGGGCTCCTTAAGAAGTGAAGTCATTTTTTCTTCACTAAAGAGGATGTAAATTCATGCATTATCATTTCGCTCACTCCCTCGCCCCAGCGTTTTGTTTTGGACAAGCAGGGTGGCTCAGACTGGACCAGAACTTGCGATTCTCCTGACTCAGCCTCCCAGAGTGCTGGGATTTCAGACAGATCCCAGCACGCCCAGCCTCACACCTCCTTCCAAGTCTTCCTGCTACTAAGGATGTAAAGTTTACGTAATTGTCTTTGACTTCGCAGCTCTGCACTACTTGCAGGGCTGTACTGCGTTGGACCGCTGCCTCCCAGCGGCAGATGCCCAGCCCGCAACCGTCTCACCATGAAGGGACGCCAAGGGTTAAGGGAGGCGCTCTGGGTGGCTAAGAGCCAAAGCTCTTGAGCCCTGGCTGCACTCCACCCGGAGCGGTACCTTTGGAACCCAGGTATTCGGCCTGATTCCCCCATCCGAGCCACTCTCCCTCCCCATACACCGCCGGGCAATGAGAATAACCCCAGTTACCTCCTGAGCACTGCTGCTCCCGCTTTTATAGTGCGGGATGAGCAAACTGACCAATCAGGATGCGCGCTCCCTGTGACGTCATGAGGGAGCCGCCCGCCCCGCCCACCGCTCACGCCAGTCACAGATCCGGTGCGTTTCTGTGGGCAGCGCGCCAGGCAAGGTCAGAGAGGGTACCCTCCTCCTTGTGCCGTGAGGACCGGGCGGGGCGGGCTGCAGAGGCCCAAGGCAGCGTGAGGAGAGAGTGAAGCAGAGGGGGAGACTGAGTCAGGCAACTAAGGGAGAACAGAGCAGACGTGAGGACGCCTGTGAAGGAAGCTAGGACTGAAGAGACCACAAGATACAGAGGTGAAGGGACAGATGCACGGAAAATGGCGGAGACAGAGAACAAGAAGGGGAGTGACGGGAAAAGAAGGGACCGAGGGGGAAGTAGGGATGAGGAGGGTGAGAAACAAAACTGAGAAAACATAGAAAAGATGAGCGAGGGCCAGAGATTTAGCTCAGTGGTTCTGGTGCCTGCCTAGCAAGCGCAAGGTTCGATCCCGGTAACCACATACAATGATAAAATACTGGGCGTGGTGACTCACGCCCACCAGCAGTCAGTACCACATACCACAGTGCCAGGTGTGGTGGCTCACGCCTGTCATCCCAGCACTCGGGAGGCAGAGGCAGGAGAATTGCTGAGTTCCAGGCTTGCCTGGGCTACATAGTGAGCTCAGGGCCAGCCCGAACTACAAAGCGAGACCCTGTCTCAAAAAAAAAAAAGATGAGGGAAACAGTGAGAACTGCAGACAGGAAGAAGAAAATGGGAGAAAGAAAAAAAAAGGGAACTGACTGAAAACTGCCATGAGAAACGGGATGAGGTGGGAACTGAAAGAGGAAGAAGTGAGAGTAGAGCGCCCCTGCCAGTGAGGAGGTGAGCCGCAGAGCGAGACAGGAGCAGAGGTGGGGGCACAAAGGAGACTGAGGCAGGTGACAGGAAGATGCAGGTGCAGTGTGGGAGCTGAGGCAGGTCAAGGCCCTGGCTTAGTGGCGGAGGGGAAGGCACTGGGTGACACAAAACAGGTCCCAGGCAGAGTGTGACGAGGCTGAGGCCCGGAGGCCAGCTGTGCTGGGCAGGCCCAGGATGAGCGACAGAGCCCACACTCCAGGCATCCCCCCAGACCCGTGCCATTGCCTAAACTTTGAAAACAGGTCTGATTTCACTTGCTGGGGGGAGCTGGGGCAGGCACAATGATAGTAGCATGGTGGCCTTGGGCTGAGGGCTCTGGAGGATTCCCACCCCACTGAAGTGCTGGCCAGTGTGCTAGAGCTACTTCCCAGTGGGCCTGGTGGCTTATGAGGAATCTGGGCTGCTCTGATCTTTGAGAACCACATGGTACTTCCTCTGGGTCAGGAAGAGATGGCCAACATTGAGCCCAAGGAGTGAAGGCTTTAGGGGGTCTCTGGAGGCCAGGACAGCCTGCCTGGGGTCATGGTGGGTTGTTCCAGTTCACTTAAAAGGGGCTTTCAGAAAACTGCAGGGAGAAGAATGGGGCTTTATGGGACCCCCCATGGCCACCCTGCCAAACCCCTCACCTGCGACCGGAAGCCTCCATGTTTCTGGGGAGAGGATCCCTGGGGGCCTTGTGGTGTCCCATGGAAGAGTACGTTCAGGCCCTGGTACCATGGTGGCCCCTGTGGCCAGTTCTCTCAAAGTGGAGTCCCAGGTCCAGGGGGGATAGTCGTCATCATCTGTGTAGCCTTGGGAGAAACAGGTGGTGGTGACTGAATCCCCTAGCTCAGAAGACTTTGCCACTTCTTTTGCTTTGCCTTCTAGAGTCTGTTGGAGTAGCTCTCTGATGTCCCCCACCCCAATTCCTGGAGATCCACTCCAGTGCAGTCCCCCTGCCCGCCCCAATTCCATGCCATGGCTTCCTCCCCAGCCGTCCCCTGATACCAGTGCAGGTAAGCCCCACGTCTTCCTCATGGTCACAGTTGTGCTTTCCCCATCCCCCTGAAGGGCAGTCACTCAGCGAGGCCTCACTTCCTGTACAGCCCATGTCATCCAACCAGATGGGCCCAGTCCCAGGGCCATAGTGGGTTTTGCCCACTCGGGGCCGGACCTTTCCACAGCCCAGCTCCCAGCAGACCACAGTGGCATCCCGCAGGTCCCAGCTGTCATCACAGACTGTCCCCCAGTGTCCAGCATGCCACACTTCTAGCCGGCCAGCACACCGGTTGGGCCCATCAGCCAGACGAACCCGGAAGGGGCCTGGGGGTGGAAGGCCCTCAGGTCAGGAGACTCAGGCAGCTTCCCCTTTGTGCCCCTGTCCCTTTTCCACCCACTCACCTGATTCCCCAGGGATGCTGGCCATGGGGGAGGAGGCTGGGGTCTCAGTAGATGGCTCCAGGGAAGCCTGATGGATTTGCTTAACGGTGGTCTCAGAGGGCATTTCTTGAGGGCCAGGAGGAGACAGTGTTGTCATGGTCCGTGCAGGCCTTTCCTGGGGGGCCTGAAGAGTTGGCTGGGAGGTGGTGTGTGAAGCCCGTCTGTGGGGAGCCTCCATGAACAACATTTTTGGTAACTCAGAGATTCGTTTGGGGAAAGCCTCAGTGGTCAGGGTTGTGGTCTGTGAGGTTAGTTCTGGGGCACTCTGGGTACCCAGAACCCTGGGGTGTTTAGTAGTTGGTGTCCTGGGGGACTGAACAGTTGGTCTCTTTGCATTTTTGGTCACCCACTTCTTAGTACTCTTAGGGATTTTCCGTGGGGCCTTAGTGGTCGTTTTCTCAGGCACACTAGAGGTCAGACTTGCAGAGGGTTTGGTGGCCATCTCTCCCGGAAGCCAAGCATCCTGATCTCTACCCAGCTCAGGGAGCCAGCTCCAACTGAAGGGATCTGAGATGGTGTCCAAGCCAGGGGTCCCTGGGAGATAGGTGGGAAGAAAAAGAAGAGTAAGGCACTCCAGATGACAAGATCTGTCCGTACCCCTCCTCCCCAGCCAGTCACCAAATTCCAATTCATTCATGGGACCAAAACTTACTGAGCATCTCCTGTATGCCATGCATTGCATTGGAGCTTAGGGAGACCAGGGTGATCCAGAAACAATACTGTGCCCACCTTCTTGGCACTTACTATCTAGGAGTGTCCCCTCGTGTCTACCTCCTTAGTCTGTGCTATGAATCAAGCCCCCACACTCTGTGCCTTCTGGTGCATCTCCCTACCTCCATGTCCATCCTTAGCAACCACCAGAGTGGTGCCATGTCTGCCAGGCCACTCCCTGTCCTCAGACCTTTCTGTAGCTTCCCATGGCCCTCAGGAAGAGGGAGAAAGGACAAAGCCTGTAGCATTAAATAGAATTAAACTCCATCCTTTGAGTCATCATTGTTCATTCTAAATCCTTCTGATCATCACCTATAAACCAAGGATTCACCATGCCTGAAAAAATTTGGGCCTTGAGCTGTGTGTGGTGGCTCATGCCTGTAATCCCAGCACTCAGGAGGCTGAGGCAGGAGGATTGCTGAGTTCGAAGTTTGCCTGGGCTACATAGCAAGCTCAGAGCCAGCCTGAACTACAAAGTGAAACCCTGTCTTGAAAAAAAAGTCTGGGCCTTGCAGAGCTTGGGCTGTGCTCTGTCGTCCCTGCTAAGAACATGACATAGGCAGCCATGGAAGTGGTCAATCACATTTATAAGATGATGCCCCTGGAAATTTATCCATCGAGTTTGGGGTGCATTCTGCTCAGCAAGATATGCATGGTGTTGCATGCTTTTCCTGGGAGAATTCGACACAATCCACATGACTCTGCTAGGAGGGGACACCTGAAGCTCACACTCACTGGCTCCCGAACCCTGCCCTGCAGACCTGTTCCTGTGACTGAGTTGAACCTGAATCTTTTCACCAGAATAAGACAAGTCTCTGAATCTAACAGCCTCTCTGGTCCTTCTAGCAAAGCACTGAACCTGAGGGTATCTTGGGGTCACATGGACTCGTGAATTGCTTTCCCTCCAGAAGTCATGGACTTCTCCAGAAGCCAGAACCAGGCTCATTCCATTTTCAGGACCCAGCATCCTCCTTGGTGTCTGGCAGCTGAGGACTGGCCTCCGTGAATGCGTTGTGTGCATGTGCATGTGCATGTGCGTGTGTGTGTGTGTGTGCGCGCGCGCACGTGCACACAAACCTACTCAGTGCTTCAGTTGGCTTAGGTTCCATCTCCCAGGGACTCTATGTTCACTTTTTTTTTTTTTTGAGACAGGGTCTTGCTTTGTAGTTCAGGCTGGTCCTGAACTCACTATGTAGCCCAGACCAGCCTTGAACTCATGAGAATCCTCCTGCCTCTCCCTCCTGAGTGCTGGGACTACAGGCGTGAGCCACCACACCCTGGATTGTGGTGTGTGGGGATCGAATTTGAGACCTTGCACTCGCCAGGCAAATGCCAGAACCACGGAGCTAAATCCAAGGTCCTATGTCCACTTCTTTCTAGGAGACTCCTTTAATTCCTGGAAGGAGGAAGAGGAAGAGGCTTTTCTGGGGATCTGGTGGGAAACTTAGCTTGGCCATTTAATTGCTGTGTAACTTTGGAAAATTACTAAACTTCCCTATGCCTCAGTTTCTTCACTTGTAAAATGGGCAAAACATCCATCAACCTAGACTAATGAACTTTGAATGTGGTCACATGTGGGAAAATACCCAGCACAAGGCTGGGGCTTCGGACCACCATTCCCATGATATTTATCTCAGTATTGGTTCCTGTCCCCATGCTGGGCAGCCCTCCTAGAGCCCGCAGGTGGCAAGGGCATTCTCACCAGTGCATGTGACCCCAACATCCTCATTGTGAGCGCAGTTGTGTTTCCCCCAGGGAGCAGCAGGGCAGTCAGACAATGAGGCCTCCGTCCCCACACAGCCCACATCATCCAGCCAAATGGGGCCTGTGCCCCAGCCAAAGCGGCCAGCAGTGGGGTCTGGCTGGTGAGGGCCCCCACAGCCCAGCTCCTGGCAGACCACAGCAGAGTCCCGCATGTCCCAGCTGTCGTCACACACTGTCCCCCAGCGCCCGCCATGCCACACCTCCAGCCGGCCTGAGCACCTGCTGGGCCCGGCCACCAGGCGCAGCTGAGGAGACCCTGAGGTAGAAGAGATGCAAAGAATCAGATATGGGAAAGATTAAAGCCTCGGAAACCATGAGGCAAAATAAATCTTTCCTCCTTTAAAAAGAATTAGAGACACGAAGTCACGCAGCCCTCTAACTCTTCATCTGCCTTTCCCTCCATCTTCTTTCTGTGCATCTATCCATTGGTCCATCAAGGCTTCCCCTCCTCCATCCATCCTTCCTGCCTGCCAGGGGCTTTTCCTGCCCTTTTTTTTTGCTGATGTGTGGTTCCTCTGAAAGCCAAATGGAATTAGTATATGGCCCAGAAATTCCATAACTAGGGATATACCCAAAATAAATTGAAAACAGACATTCAGATATATATTTGCGTACAAGTGTTCTCAGCAGAACTATTCACAATAACTCAAAGATAGCCTGTCTCCCCATGTATGAATACTCAGCAGAAAGTAGTGCTATCTTGGTGGTGATTTCATAGATGTGACCCCCAAAACCCAGGCAACAGAAATAAAAATGAACAAGACTACACCAAACTAAGATGTTCCTATTCATTTAGGGAAACAACAGAGTAAAAGTGCACCACAAAATGGAAGAGAATATTTATACACTGTAAATCTCTGAAGGGTCAATATCCAAAATCTATAAGTAATTTCTACAGACTCAGTAGTTTTTGTTTGTTGTTGTTGTTTTTGAGACAGGGTCTTGCCTTGTAGTTCAGGCTGGCCCTGAGCTCGCTATGTAGCCCAGGCAAGCCTTGAACTCAGCAGTCCTCCTGTCTGTGCCTCCTGAGTGCTGGGATGACAGGCATGAGCCACCAAGCCAGGCAGTAGTTTTTTTTTTTTTAAGTAACTATTTAAATGCCCTCAAGACTTGAACAGACATTTTCTCCATAACAATATATAAAGCATCAACAGATGTGTGAAAAACTGTCACTACCCATCAGGGAATTGCAAATCAGAAGCACAATTAGACATCACTTCACACCTGTTTGGACTGTCGCAAAAGACAAGTGTTGGTGAGATGTGAAGAAATCAGAACCTTTGTACACTTTGGTTGGAATGCAAAATGGGACAGCTGCTATGAAAAACGGTATGAAAGTGCCTTCAAAAATTAAAAATAGAGGGCTGGAGGGTTAGCTCAGTGGTTCCAGTGCCTGCCTCGCAAGTGCAAGGTCCTGAGTTCGATCCCCGGTAACCACATATAATGCTGGGCATGGAGATACGCCCACCAACAATCAACACCGCATACCATAATGCCAGACGTGGTGGCTCACGCCTGTAATCCCAGCACTCGGGAGGCAGAGACAGAAGGATTGCTGAGTCCACGGCGGCTTGCCTGGGCACCATAGTGAGCTCAGGGCCAGCCTGAACTACAAAGCGAGACCCTGTCTCAAAAAGCAAAAAAAAAAAAATTAAAAATAGAAGCACCCCATGATCGAGCTACCGCTTTTCTGGATATATATCCCACAAAGCCTTAGGATCTCCAAAAGATACCAGCACTTTTGTGAGGAGCACTATTCATAACAACGAAAATATGGAAACAACTAAATGTCAACTAAGGAATACATAAAGAAATTGGTGTATGTATATAACAGGGCACAATTCAGGCTTTAAAAAGGAAACTCTGCCATTTGTGAAAACATGGAAGAACCGTAAGGACTTTATGCTAAGAGAAATTAACCAGTCACAGACAGACAAGTACAGTGTTATGCAATTCCATTTATATGAGGTCCCTTGAGCAACTGAATTCACAAAGAGAAAAGAATGACAGGGCCAGAGATTTAGCTCATTGGTTCCGGCACCTGCCTAGCAAATGCAAAGTCCTGAGTTGGATCCCAGTAACCACATACAACAGTGCTGGGCGTGGTGACTCATGTCCACCAGCAATCAGTAGCACACACCACAATGCCAGGCGTGGTAGCTCACACCTATCATCCCAGTGCTCTGAAGGCAGAGATAGGAGGATTGCTGAGTCCGAGGCTTGCCTGCCTGGGCTACAAAGTGAGACCCTGTCTCAAAAACAAAAAAGAAAAGAAAAAGAATGTTAAGAGATTGGACTGTGGGATGAGACCTTCTCTCAAAGGAGAAAAAAAGGGGGAAAATAGAATGGTGATTGCTGGAGACCAGTGTTAATTGGTACAGAAGTCTCAATTTTTTTTTTTTTTGCTTT
>PVIC010003071.1:33553-50794 GCA_004025085.1 Thryonomys swinderianus
TTCAGGCTGGCTCTGAGCTCACTATGGTGCCCAGGCAAGCCGCCGCGAACTCAGCAATCCTCCCGTCTCTGCCTCCCGAGTGCTGGGATTACAGGCGTGAGCCACCACGCCCAGCATTATATGTGGTAACCGGGGATCGAACTCAGGTCCTTACGCTTGCGAGGCAGGCGCCGGAACCACTGAGCTAACCCTCCGGCCCCAGAAGTCTCAATTTGAGGGTGATGAAAAGTTCTAGAAATGCCTGGTGGCAATAGTTACATAACAGTATGAATGTAATTAATACACTGAGTTCAACATACTTTAAAATATTTAGGTGCTAGGTTTGTATTATATAGAGAGTTATGCTTTGCTTAATGTTAGGGCTGCATCTCGAGAAATGTATCCTCAGGCAGTGTCATCATGCTGTGTCATAATGTACTTACATAGACCACAACAGCAAAGCATCACTAGGCAGTAGGATTCATGGGGCCTCTCTGCATATGCGGTCTGTTGCCAACCAACTATGAGCTCATGAAGATATATTTGGGCTCTGGGACAGATCACTCCTGCTTGGATTCTGACTGTTGCATTTCAACTGTGCCACCTCATTTGTACCATGGAGACTCATTGGTCCCTACCTAGGCCACAAGCATTACCTGGATGCTGGCTGTGATTACTCAGAAGAAGGAAAAGAGGCCTCAAGTGATGATGGCCGCAGTGTACGCAGTCCCACTTGGGTTCAGCCTTTCCCAGGTCTGCGGGGATGGCCCTGTGGGCTGTGCCTTTGTGTTTTCTCACTCTGAGGTTCACACCTGGCTGACGGAGGGGACTCCCACACCCAGCAGGCGTGCAGCTTTTCAAGCACAGCAGCCAACCCATCGCCACCTCCTTACTGGGCTGCCGCACTTGGGACCAGTACACACCTGTCTTCATCACCCCAAGGATGGCCCGGTGCTCCAGGCCCCACCCCTGTGCCCCCTTCTCTTGGAAACTGCAAGTACCCAAATCCCCAGCCACCAGCCTCCTGCTCTGACTTCACCAAGCCTGCATATTGGTAAGTCTGCACCTGAAAACAGCACCCGTCCTTGATCCAGTGTGTCCAAGACCTGTGTGAAAGGGTCATTTACCATCATTTGCTAAAGGAGCAGACCAGGTATGGCGATGCACACCTGTAATCCCAGCACATAGGAGGCTGAGGCAGGAGGGTATTCAGGGCCAGCCTGAATTACATAGAGAGAATATATTTCAAAAGTAAATAGTAAATAAATAAAAAGAGTAAGAAAGAACCAGAAAGCTTCCCTGGGGAAAAAAAATGGCTAAGAGAATTCATGAGGAGAGCTGTTATTTGGAGCTGGCCTGAGAACCTTGTGACAGTCCCATGGCTATACTGTGGGGCACAGAAGTCAGGTGCTAAGTGCAGTGAACTCAGCCTGGCCTTCTTCCCTCTAAGCTCAGTTCTAGAACCTGGCTCTTATTCACACCAGATATAGATCTCAGGATGGAGTCAGACAGCAAGAAAACAAGCATGGGCCCTTGCGACACAGAAGCCCCGCTCCTCTTCCCACATGCCTTTGCCCGAGGGTCCCACATGGACTCAGCCAGGGACAGGAGAGGCCTTACCTGCCTCCAGCCCAGGCTCCCGAGGGGCTGTCGGAGCGGTGGTGGGAGGCGGGCTGCCTGCCAGCCCCAGAGCCTGGCTCACCACGCTGGACGGGCTTCTGGGTGCTGCCACCCGGGATGCTGAGCTGTTACCGTCCACTGCAGGGGCCATGGGGGATACGTAGCCAAGGGGCATGCCTGGGCAGGAAGAAGAGTTACAGTCACCTTGCCCAGCTGCTCGCACCCACGGCCTGACCTGGAAGCGGAAGCTGGAATGTGTGTGCAGGAGCAGAGGTCAAAGTCAAGAGGACCTGACTCCTGAGGGGTCAGGAGGGCTGCGATGGAGCTGGGACTGGCTGGGACCGGCTGGGCCAAACACTCTTGCGTGTTGAGCAGCACCCCAGGCTCTACCTAGCACCCCCACTGTGACCATGCAGACGTCCCCAGACAATGCCCAGTGCTCCCTTGGGGGCCAAACTGAGAATAACTGATGTGGAGTGAGCCTGAATAAGAGGGCAGGATGGGGGAACTGGGGAGCCTGAGGAGTGAGTTGGACTAGAGACAACTCTACCCCAGTTCTCAGCCTTCCATTCCAGCAGCTGCTGCCAGCACCACCCGCTCCAGCTTCCACCCGGGCCTCACCATCACAAACAGCGCCAGCATCCTCGCGGTGGTGACAGTCATGCTGGCCCCAGGGCCGCGCAGGGCAGAACCGCAAAGCTGTCTCATTTCCCCGACACCGAAGATCATCCAGGGTGATGGGGCCAGACCCCTCCCCGAAGAAAGCCCCCCCCGGGGCAGCCAGCGCCGCCCCGCAGCCCAGCTCCCGGCAGGCCACGGCGGCGTCCCGCAGGTCCCAGGCATCATCGCACACTGAGCCCCAGCGCCCGCCATGCCAGACCTCCAGGCGGCCGGCACAGCCGTGAGGCCCATCAGCCAGGCGCAGCCTTGGGGTCGGGCCTGGGGAGAGAAGCAGCAGACGGGGACAGGAAGTCAGAAACCCAAGACAGTGGGCAGGGAGCCGGCTGGGCTGCAGTGGCGATCATTACAAGTTGGAGGGAGACCCCAGGGACAGCTGGGTGCTATGTCCAGGCCGTGCAAGGCCCTTGTGCAGGGCCCTGGTCAATGGCACTGACCTGCCTCTGTGGCTCTGCACCCAGCCCTCCCCTCAGGACTTGGACCCAGCAGGGTGGCCAGCAGCGGGACGGAGGACAGGGCACCCACAGGGCCCCGAGCCAGGCACCCTCAGCCCCACCCTCCAGGAAGCAGGAGTGCCACACCTGCCCGCCGGTCCCACGGGACAGATGGCCTCTAGTGTGCAGAATGGGCGGTAGGAGGCAGACCAGCCTGCCTGGCTGCTGGAGGCCTGGGGCAGTGGCGCCCAAGGCCCACAGGAGGGAGGACGGCCCTGACTGACCCGTGCACACCAGCCCGGCATCCTCACTGTGGTCACAGTTGCTTCGGCCCCAGGGGCTTCGGGGACAATCCCGGAGGGCCTGTTCTCCTCCTCCACACCCCACATCATCCATCCACACGGGCCCCGAGCCGCGCCCAAATCTGGCACCCCCAGGGGCGGCCAGTGCGCCGCCACAGCCCAGCTCCCGGCAGGCCACCGCAGCGTCCCGAAGGTCCCATCCGTCGTCACACACGGTGCCCCAGCGCCCACCATGCCAGACCTCCAGGCGGCCGGCACAGCCGTGGGGGCCTGAGGCTAGGCGCAGCCACTCTGTAGGAAGGGAGGGGAAGGGGGTGGCTGGACTGACTGAGCCCACAGGCCTCTCCTCAGCAGGACTAGGGCTTCACAGCCTCCACGTGGGGGCAGAGGCCTGAGCTGTTTACCTTGGCGGGTGGCCCCCGTGGTCAGCAGCGGGGCCCTGGTGGACTTGACCTGCTTGGGTGGCTGGGGGCTTTTCTTCCGGGGGCTATTCTGGGGGCTTCCAGCTGGGCGGGGGCCTGGGAGAGGAGATGGCATGAGGTCAGGAGCCATGCCATCCCTCCTGCCTGTCCACTGGGCCAGGAGGACAACCGTGGCATCCATCTGCCCAGGAGTCAGCACACTGTCCCTTCCTGGTGGCCTTAATGGGCAGGATGGGCAGCGCTTTCCTTGGGGCTCACCGTGTGTTATGGGGGGCTCCTCAGAGCCAGGGCTCAGCTCTGCAGACAGCCCTGGCCACAGCTCCCCATCTCGGGGGGAGGCCAAGCCCTCCCGAGAGTCTGCCACACGCTGGCCTGCAGAGAGGTGACCAAAGTGGGTCACTGTCTGTCCTGACTGTTCAGGGCCGGGGAAGGGTGGTTTCCTTTATGCCCAGGCCTCGGGCAAAAGAAGTGGGCTCCTGGGTCAGCTGTGCAGGTGGAGAGGGAGAGTGGCCTCACCTGCACAGACCACGCCTGCGTCCTCCTCGTGCGAGCAGATGTGGGCCTTCCAGCCCTGGTGGGGACAGAGGCCCAGCCGCCCCTCGCGGCCCTGGCAGCCCAGCTCACTGAGCCACACAGGCCCCGTGCCCTCCCCAAAGAAGGCACCCCCGGGGGCAGCCAGTGCCCCCCCACAGCCCAGCTCCTGGCAGGCCACCGCGGCGTCCCGGAGGTCCCATCCGTCGTCGCACACGGTGCCCCAGCGTCCACCATACCAGATCTCCAGGCGGCCAGCACAGCCGTGGGGGCCATCAGCCAGGCGCAGCCGCTCTGGGGGTTGGAGGAGAAGTGTGGTCCCTGCCCGGGCACTGGTGAGGCCGGGACCAGGTGGCAGAGTGAGGGTTGGGGCTGTGCAGCAGGGTGCTGTCAGGAGGACAGCATGCTGGGCCAGACCTCGGGGTGCTCAGAGGGACTCAGTGAGGTCCCCAGGATGTGGCCCCTGGGGAGCAGAGGCAAGGTCCCAGCTGAGCGGAGGCGGCCAAGGACCTGGCAGGGGTGGGTCGGAGGGGAGGACAGGGCACTTACCAACAGCCTGGATGCCCACCAGTGCTGCTGCAAGGGAGGGCGGGCAGACAGCATGAGAGACACAGATGCCTGTGCCAGGGTGCCCCAGCCGGGGGGGTGGTCCCTGAGCAGGGCGGGGACACAGTGCCCAGGGCAGATGGAGCTCAGGTCTGGCTGGGGACCAAGTTGGATGGCAGGGTGGGCCCAGAGTTAGGGATGCCATAGGTCCCTTTAGTGCTAAGAGGGAGACAGGGCACGCAGGAGCCTGGGTCTAAAAGACTGGCAGGCAAGCCAGCTGTCAGTGTGTCTCAAAGCATGGGGCTCCCAGAAGTGGGGGCCACAGTTCAGGGCAGATCACTCACCAAGGAGGCAGGCCAGGACCCTCATGGGTGCAGAGTGCTGGGTGAGGTGCGGGAGTGTGGAGGGGAGCCCGTGCCCAGGCGCCCAGGGCCTCGGAAGAGCAGCAGGCCGGAGGCTTGGCCAGGAGGGAGAACGGCTGCGGGAGGCACGGGGGACAGGCGGGGAGGGGCTGTCTGTGAGGCCTAGGGAGGAGGGAGGTGTCCAGCTGCAAACAACCACTGGAGGGAGGCGGAGGGAGGCGGCCAGCAGGCTCCAGCCCGCGTCACCGAGCTGGGCGAGGTGGGGAACAGCGGCTCTGGGCAGGGCCAGGGAGGCACAGCTGGGGGCAGACCAAGAGGCTGGGTGAGGGCACCCACTGGAGCAGCGGCCTGCACAGGGAGCCCCTGTGCCCCACAGAGGGCAGCAGGACTTGAGTCCCAGAAGGGAGGGCGGGATGACCAAGGCTCATGACAGGAGGGCCGCACATGCACCCGCACACACACACCCACCAGCTGTGAGGGAAAAAGTTGGTAATGGGGAGCATGACTCAGAAGGCCTGGCAGGGCCAGGGAAGCCATGAGCTCACAAGCGCCCCACACCCCCACTCCAGCAGCTAAGTCAACTTGAGTGGAAGAGCCAGACAGGGCGGAGGGGTCAGACACGCGGAAAAGGCATCAGACCAAGCATACAGCAGTTCCAGGTTTTATTAACAAATGGTGTAGAAAGCCAGATGGGCTGAGGGCCCTGGGCCCGCAAGCCCGCCCGGCTCAACCTCTGGCACCACACAGGCTTCGAAGTGCACACAGCTGGGCAGGGGCTGGGACAGCTGATCCTGGCCAGGAGCGACTCACCACACCAAGTTAGCTGCTGCACACAGCACACACAGCGAGGCCAGCTGCCCCGGTCTGGGCGGGCCATGCCTCTGTCCCGGGACTGTGTCTGCGCCCTGGCGGCTGCAGCCCTGCAGGTACAGAACAGGCACTCTGGCTCCCGGGCCAGGGGCTGTCCTTCTCAACCCTGGCATCCAGAGTCACAGGTCTTTGCTGAACTCCCTCACCAGCATGTAGCCCATGCAGCCCCAGCCGCCCCCAGCCTGGTAGCCGCAGCCCTCTAGCAGCCCTACCACCCCCCAAGCAGCCACAGCCACGGGGACCACAAGCCGGGCCCGGGGCTCCCCCACGCCACCTGCCCAGGATCGGGCCCGGGCCTCAGCAAAGGCCAGCAGCCTCCGGCCCACACCCCGGCGGCGGTGCCAGCGAGAGACAGAGAGGCGAGTGACCCGGGCTCCATCCCCAGAGGTGGTGCCAGGGGCCAAGGCCAGGACCCCACACACATTGCCAGAGCCCTGCACGGCCACCCAGGGCCCCCCCAGGCTGCTGGGAGGGGGCAGAGAGCCCCACCGGGCTCGCAGGCCCAGCTTCATGGCTGCCACTGCCAGGAAGACAGGCAGCAGGAGGGCCAGGGCGAAGGAGGCCAGGATGAAGCGCAGGCCACTGCTGGCTGCCGCCAGGAGCAGCAGAACCGGGGGCCGTGTGAGGGCGTGGAGAGTGACGCGGTTCTCCGTGTCCTTCACGCCAGCCTGTGGGCAGAGGGCAGTGATGCCACCTGTCACGTCAGGGCAGAAACGGGGAGGAGGGAGGGCAGCGTGGGGCACAGGGGGCAGGACTGAGGGGTAGGTAGCCAAGTGAGTGGAGAGTAAACCAGGGCTCTGGGGCACCCAGCTCAGTGGAGGCAAGGAGTCAGGATCCAGGGAAGTGACCCCTGGAGGATGGGGAGACTGAGGCCATGAGCCTGGTTCAGGACAGGGGCTTTGGAGGCAGAGGCCGTAGTGGACTGTCTGTGGTAGACTGGGGCTGCTGGAGTCCCCACCACACGCCCCTCTTTCCGCTAAAGCCCAGTGGGCTGGGGTCAGGTAAGCTGGAGACGCTGGGACAGGAGCCAAGCAAGGACCAGGCGGGAGAGAGCCTTAGAGGGTCCAGGCTGGCTCGGGGAGAGGGAGCATGGCTGCGCCCACTGGCCGCGTCCCCAGGCTCACCTTCAGCATCTCCAGCACCAAGGGCTTTTCATCTTCCCTCATCTCCCGCACGGACAGGTGGCTGGGGGCCATGGCAGCCCGGAAGCCGCTGCCCCAGAAGGGAGCTGGCGTGTACCTGGGGAACATTTGTAGGTCAGGGTCAGGTGGGCACATCTGTTCTTTTGCCCCCACGGGATTTTCCAGTCGTACCAGCTTGGACAGTGGCGAGACCCGCCCGGCCCCCCATATTCGACGACCTTCCCACTCTTCTGAACCTCTCTTCCCGCGCCCAGGGCTGTCCCCCCAAAACGTGCTGCGGACTTGACACCTGGTCGCAGGGGCTCCGCCCCACACGCTCCCGCCCAGCTGCAGCACCCCGCGCGGCGCCGCAGAGGTAGGGACCGCGGGCACCTCCGAGGGTCGCTCGGATCCTTCCGCTAGGTGTAGGGAGGGCGGGGTCGGGGCGCGGGGGGGGGGGGTCCGCTGGCGGAAGTGACGTGCACGCGCGCCTGGAGGCGGGGCTGCGCCGGCTCTCAGCCTTAGCAACTGTTGCCAAGCTTGCCCAGAGCAGGGAGGGATCAGGCCCAGCTCAGTCACTGTGCGGGAGGCAATCTCTCTGGCCGGGGAGGCGCACAGGAGAAAGGGGTCTGCCGGAGGCGCCGGCGGGAGGCGAGGGGCAGGAGCGGTTCGTAGCCAGCCTACGAAGGGGCTGCGCAGGCCCCTTCCCTACAGCCTCCAATTGCTAAGGGACTTGAACACGGGGAGGAGGTGGCGGAGCAGGAGTGTGCTTGGGGCCCGAACCTCTGCAGAGCGCTCGGGAGGCAGGCTCGGCAACCAACCCCAAGAGACCAGCATCCGACCCCGCAGAGCTCGGGCTGGGAGTCCTCCGAGATAAAAGTCTCCCCGTCCTCGAGTTTCAGACTAGTGGAGAGGCAGCGGTTTCTAGCGAGGAAGGGCCAGATGCCCACTCCAGTGCCTTCCTGCTCTAGTGACCATGGTGTCGCCCCCCAAAGGCACCAGCCCCACAGACGCGTCTGGCTCCAAGACTTCAGGCAAGGCATCTGTGAGTCGGAGCACAGAGACGACAACCTCCTGGGCGAGGAGTGCCCAGCGCATCACTGCGGCCTCCCCGGAGAAAACACGGCATGAGAACATTCTGGGTCTTTATTCACAGTCTCCATTCCGCTGGGCGGTCCCAAGGGCAGCAGCCAGGGCCTCCGCTCTGGGCGGGCCTCCTCAAAACGTGTGCACCAGCTGGACCGCGGGCAGGGTCTGCAAGATCTGGATGGAGGGCAGGGCCTGCGGGCTCACAACCCCTGGCCCGGCCCCTGCTGGGACCACCTGGACCACCTGGGGGACAGGACCCGCGGGCACCGCCGCTGCGGGGCCAGCGATCGGGCCGGGGGCCAGCGGAGCCAGGAGCTGCAGTGTGGTGGTGCCTCCCCCGACGCCGCCGTGCTCCAGCAGCTCGGCTGCAGGGGAGCTGCGGATAATGAGCAGTTTGTGTCCCGGCAGGGCAGAGGCTGGCGGCTCGGTCAGCCCGGAGGGAAGGGTTTCCACCTCCTGCACGCACAGCCGCGTCTGCTCCCCGTCCGCGCCGCTCAGCACCAGCACGCTCTGCAAGCCCTCGTCTGTCTGCAGCGTCTCCAAGACAACGTCCTGCACCACGCCTGTACTGGCCTCACCGTCCCCCGCCTCTCCAGGGCCAGGGGCTGCCAGCAGCTCCTCAGCTGCCTCGCCCTGGACCACCAGCAGGTTGGGGGCCTCGGTGGTAACTGCTCCTCCACTGGGGTTGGGCAGCTGACCTGCCAAGGGCTGGAGCTGGACCGTGGTCACCTCCTGGGCCGGCTGGAGCTGGACCGTGGTCACTTCCTGGGCCGGCTGGAGCTGGACCCCACTCACTTCCTGAGGCCCCGTATCCCCGCCCCCTACATTCTGTAGCACAATGAGACTCTGCCCTACCCCACTGGGCCCCGCACCAGCCCCTGCCTGCGCCCCCAGACCGCTAGGCCCTGGCAGCCAAACCACCCCCGTGCCCTGGCCAGCCTTCCCCACAGCCCGAGGGCCCTGCCTCGTTTGTCCTCCTCCAGTGCTGGAGTGGGGCAGCAGGATGAGCTTGGGGGGAGCAGCAGGGGGCGGGGGCTGGACACTGCTGGGGATCAGCTGGAGGCCCTGGGCGGTCTGCACCAGGAGAAAAGTCTGGGAGTTGGGTGCCACTGGGGCTGGGGGCGGGGCTGGGGGCGGGGCTTGGGCCGTGCCCCCTGCCACCTCCAGGGAGAGTGTGGCCTGGAGGTGGGGCAGCACATGGACATCCTGGGTGGCCAGTGGGGCTGGCACCGCGGCCAGCGGGGCCGGGGTCTGAGGGCCAGCAGGGCCGGAGGCCGCCTGGGCTGGGGCGTGTGTCCTCATGTGGCGTTGCAGGTAGGCGGCCATGACAAAACCACGGCCGCAGATGGGGCAGGCGAAGGGGCGCTCGGCGGAGTGCGTGCGCTGGTGCAGCAGCAGGTTTGACGAGTGCGTGAAAGTCTTGGGGCAGAGCGCACAGCGGAAGGGGCGCTCGCCCGTGTGCACGCGCTGGTGCTGCCGCAGGTTGGAGGTCTGTGCGAAGCTCTTGCCGCACACGCCACAGGCGTGAGGCCGCTCGCCTGTGTGCACATGCCGGTGGCGCCGCAGGCAGGACGTGTTCCGGAAGGCCTTGCCACACTCGCCGCAGGCGTAGGGCCGCTCGCCGGAGTGCAGGCGCAGGTGGTACTGGTAGTGCGACGACCATTTGAAGGTGAGGCCGCACTGGCCGCAGGTGAAGGCGCGCAGGCCGGTGTGCACGCGCTGGTGGATGGCCAGCAGCGAGGAGCGCTTGAAGGCCTTGCCACACTCGCCGCACTGGTAAGGCCGCTCGCCGGTGTGGTCCCGAAGGTGGTAGCGCAGCCCAGAAGAGCCCTTGAAAGCCTTGCCGCACTCTGCGCACTTGTAGGGCCGCTCAGCAGAGGCCGGGGCCGGCAGTGGCGGGGCGGGTGCGGCCGGGGCCAGCGGCTCCTGGGGACAGGTGACCTCTGCAGCCTCAGCCTGCGGGGGGGGGCGCCCCGCCGCTGCCTCCTCCACGTGGCTCTGCTGGTGCGCCAGGAGGCTGGCCAGCTGCGGGAAGGCGCCGTCACAGCTGCCACAGCGGAAGGCCTGGCCTCCGGCCACCCTGTGGCTGTGCTGGTGGCGGGAGAGCCCGGCCACTGTGCGGAAGGACTTCCCGCAGGGGAGACACGCAAAGCCTGACGCGGCGACCGCGGGGGCCGGGGAGGGCAAGGGTGAGGGCAGCGGGGACAGAGCCGCGGCGGGCTCAGATGGCACCGGCTCTGCGGCCGGGGAGTCCAGGGCTGGGGCGGAAGGTCCAGGGCAGGGCTGGTGCTCCAAGAGCATCTCCTCGCTGCCAAAGCCCTGCTCGCAGCCATCGCAGCGTAGCACCAACTCCACTGTGGTCTCCGCCGCCGCAAGGAAGAGCTCGGGCACCACTGGGGGGGGCGGCGGCGGCGGTGGGGGCGGCGGCGGCGGCGAGGGGGGGCTGGGGGTCGGCAGGGGCTGCTGCAGGAAGGTCTCGGCCACCAGGCTCTGGGCCACCCCACAGGGCTCACGGGGCGTGGGCGGCCCTGCGGGGCGGCCCTGCGGGGCAGCGGCGGGGCCGTGCGTGCGCTGGTGCAGCAGCAGGTTGGACGAGTGTGTGAAGGTCTTGGGGCAGAGCGCGCAGCGGAAGGGGCGCTCGCCCGTGTGCACGCGCTGGTGCTGCCGCAGGTTGGTGCTCTGCGTGAAGCTCTTGCCGCACACGCCGCACGAGTAAGGCCGCTCGCCTGTGTGCACGTGCCGGTGCCGCCGCAGGCTGGAGGAGTTCTTGAAGGCCTTGGGGCAGTCCGGGCACGGGTAGGGCCGTTCGCCCGTGTGCTGCCGCAGGTGGTACTGGTAGTGTGACGACCACTTGAAAGCCAGGCCGCACTGGCCGCAGGTGAAGGCGCGCAGGCCGGTGTGCACACTGCGGTGGATCTGCAGCAGCGAGGAGCGCTTGAAGGCCTTGGGGCAGTCAGGGCACTGGTAGGGCCGCTCGCCCGTGTGGCCCCGCTGATGGTAGAGCAGGGCAGAGGAGCCCTTGAAGGCCTTGGGGCAGTCGGGGCATTTGTACGGCCGCTCACCCGTGTGCGTGCGCTGGTGATGCAGGAGCCTGGATGACCACCGGAAGGACTTGCCGCACTCCCCGCACTCATACTGTGCCGTGGGCACGGGGGCTGCAGGTGCCAGCTTCTCCCCCGGCCCCTCGGCTGTGGAGGCAGGTGCCATGTCTGCTTGGGAGCCAACCATCACACCTGGGAGGCAGGAGATTCCAGGTCAGGTGGACAGCCAGGGGCCTAAAGGGCAGGACCACCGCCTGGTCACTCTCACCTCAAGGGACCAGGGTGAGGACTGGGCATCCCGTGGCCCAGGTTTCCCCTCTGCCTGTGGGGCTGGCGGGCAAGTCCTCTGGACAGAGACTTCAGAGTTCAAACACACTTGCCTGCACATGGGCAAGCGGGTCAGCCCCATAGCAGGCTGCCACCCCTCCTGGAGGCTCAGTGGTTCTGGGAAAGCTGGGCCTGGCCTCTAAGAGTGAGCTGCCTCTATCAGAGCACTACAGCTCCCTTGGTGCTCAGCAGCTCCTCCCCTGCTGGGCTTGCAGTGCACAACCTGTAGCACTCTGGAGACTGAAACAGGAGGATCTTGAGTTTAAGGCCAGCTTGGACTACAAATGAAGCCCTGTCTCAAAAAACCAAAAGAGTTGGGAATGTAGCTCAGTGGTTCTGAACCTGCCAGGCAACTGCAAAGTCCTGAGTTCAATCTCCAGTACTGAAAAAAAAAAATTTTTTTTTTGAGACAGGGTCTTGCTTTGTAGTTCAGGCTGGCTCTGAGCTCACTATGTAGCCCAGGCAAGCCTGGGACTCAGCAATCCTCCTGCCTCTGCCTCCCGAGTGCTGGGATTACAGGTGTGAGCCACCACGCCCAACATTGTATGTGGTCACTGGGGATCGAACTCAGGACCTTGTGCTTGCGAGGCTGGAACCACTGAGCTAACCCTCCGGCCCAAAAATTTTTAAATAAATTTTTTTTTTTTGCTTTTTGAGACAGGGTCTCGCTTTGTAGTTCAGGCTGGCCCTGAGCTCACTATGGTGCCCAGGCAAGCCGCCGCGAACTCAGCAATCCTCCTGTCTCTGCCTCCCAAGTGCTGGGATTTTAAATAATTTTTTTTTTTTTTTGCTTTTTGAGACAGGGTCTCACTTTGTAGTTCAGGCTGGCCCTGAGCTCACCATGGTGCCCAGGCAAGCCGCCGCGAACTCAGCAATCCTCTTGTCTCTGCCTCCCGAGTGCTGGGATTACAGGCATGAGCCACCACGTCCAGCATTGTGGTATGCGGTGTTGATTGTTGGTGGGCGTGTCTCCACGCCCAGCATTATATATGGTTACCGGGGATTGAACTCAGGAGCTTGCGCTTGCGAGGCAGGCGCCGGAACCACTGAGCTAACCCTCCGGCCCTTAAATAAATATTTTTAAAAAGACCTTATCTGTGGGCCAGAGATTTAGCTCACTGGTTCCAGTGCTTGCCTGGCAAGCAAAGGTCCCTGGTTCAATCCCTGGTAACCACATATAACAATATTGGGTGTGATGACTCACGCCCACCAGCAATCGGTACCACACATCACAGTGCCAGGCATAGTAGCTCACACCTGTAATCACAGCACTCAGGAGGCAGAGGCAGAAGGATTGCTGAGTTCGAGGCTTGCCTGGGCTACATAGTGAGCTCAGGGCCAGCCTGAGCTACAAAGCAAAACCCTGTCTCCAAAAAAAGGCCTAGGGCTGGAGATTTAGCTCAGTGGTTCCGGTGCCTGCCTTGCAAGTGCAAGGTCCTGAGTTCGATACTGGTAACCACATACAAAGCTGGGCGTGGTGGCTCACGCCCACCAGGCATCAATACCACATACCATAGTGCTGGGCATGGTGGCTCACACAGAGGCAGAGACAGGAGGATTGCTGAGTTCGCAGTTTGCCTGGGCTACATAGTGAGCTCAGAGCCAGCCTGAACTACATAGCAAGACCTGTCTCAAAAAAAAAAAAAGGCCTAAATTCCTATTCCACCTCAACACTTGCTCCTCACCAGATGGTAAAGCAATGGTGGCAAACTCATAACACCAGTGCTATCGATCAGAACAGTCACTGAGGAAGTAAAAGCAGCCGAAAGAGTGCTCCAACATTTCAGACATCCCATTGGCTCTCAGATGGCACAACTGCCTCCCACTGGGGTCAGCTGGCGATGCCTGGAGACACTTTCTTCTCTGTCAGCTGGAGAAGCAGGGGCTACTGGTGTCTGTGGGCGGAGGCCAGGGCCCCTTCACACCATCAGTGCACCCCACAATCTCCCAGCCTGAAACACCTGAGAAACTGTGCCACCTCCCCTTGGGCCCGGCCCGGCTGGCCCAGGCCTCTGCCTGCCTCCACCTGGCAGACTCCCCCAGATATCTCCTGGACAGGTCCTTCACCCAAACAACAGGTCTCCCGCCTTCTCGGAGGAGCTGCTGGTGCGGCCCTGTGCCTGTGAGCCAGATACTCTGGAGGCTGAGGCAGGAGGGAAAGTGTGAGCCCAACTTGGACAGCTTATATACCTTGCCTGAAAATAAGGGCTGAGGATGTAGCTCAGGAACGGAAAGCTTCCCACACGGTATCATTCCCTGAGTTCAGTCCCAGTACCAGAAAAACCCTACACTCTGGTCCTCACAAACGCCTAGCTTTCCTTCTCTCTACCCCTTGGAGCAGAGTGGTTCTAGAATGCCAACTGCTCTTCCATCCCAACCACTCCAGCCACGTGCCGCGGCCCCTGCCCGGCATCCATAATGGCACTCACTCCACACACAGACGCAGTTTTCCGATCCTGTGATGACAAAAAATTGGAAACCCTACTCAGCCACTCCTCTGTGAAAACGAGGGGTCTCATCTCCCTTTGGCCCAGGCCCTGCCCCCCCCCGGCTCTCATCAGGGGGGTCCCCGGGCTCCCCTCGGATTGCAGCCAGAGGCTGGGCGCTCCACATGAGGCCCAGGCCTCGAGGCTCTGCCATCTCTCCCCCCGCAGCGGCAGGGTCTCCCCACAGGTCTCGGCGTCTCCACCTGTTTGCTTCCTAGGGGACCTGTCAGGAGAGGACAGGGCTTCTCGGCCCTCTGCTCTCACACCTGCCGCAGACCTCTTTCAGGGTGGGGCCTTTGGCTCCCGGGACCTGCCCGTCTCTTCCTCATTTGTCTTGCTAGCTTCCAAGTCCGGCAAGACAGCCTGCGCCCCAGCCTCCACGTCCATGGCTCCCCAAGTCTTTCCTGTGAGCTACTCAGCAGCGAGGCTTCTACTGCCTGCGGCTTTGCAAGCCCTTCCAACTCCTGCTCTCTCCCCGACTTCCGTTCCTTCTCCGGACCTCATCGCCGCCTACGCACTGTACGGCCAGGCATCTGCCGTGGATCCGAAGCTCTGTCGGAGGGTCCCTGCTTCCCTGGGTCCTGAGCAGCCAGTGTCCTTGAACTGGCCCTAACCCTGGGGGTGTGCAGCATCCACAGGGACCCTTGCCAGGAAGCCCTGCCTGCTCCCGCAGGGTCACCCCAGGAGAACGGCTTGCCCCAGGTGACAAGTGCTACCACCAGTCCCCTTTCAAATGTGAGCAGCTCCTTGCGAGAAGCTCGTCATTCCAAGAGCTGTCCCTCCTCCCTCTGAGAGGCGGCATCACCGGACACACGCGGCGCCAGCGCTCGCGCTCGGGCCCTCCCAGGCCGAGGAGCAGGCTGTGCTGCCCCCCACGAGGACGAGCCCGCCGCACGCCCATCTAGGTCTCTGTGCAGACGAACCAGGGGGATGAGGCAGCGACTAGGCCTCTGCAGTTTCCCTCCGAGGTCTGGGAAACCGTCACCGGCCTTCAACGAACTAACTGCCTAGGGGGCGTAAAACGTGGAGTTTTGTAAAAGGTGAAGCTCGCCACGCCCTCGAAACGCAGCCGCTTGCCCTTTAAGAGGGTGGAGCCGGAATAGCGCGCAGAAATCGGAGGCGACTCAGAGCCTCCCCTTTAAGGCACCTCTTCCGGTTTCTCGATCGCCGTTTCCCAAACTACTCCGCCCTCTGGCCCCTCCCCCAGACCGCCCTCCGGTTTCTCACCTGCGGCCCCGGTTGGGGCAAAAACGGGGATGCTGCCGGGCCTTGCCGCGGGGACCGACGGGAAGGCGGACTGGCACGGCGCAGCGGCAGCGGGGCCGGGGAGGGGCGGGGGCGCGCGCCCTCCCGGCGGCCCCAGCGCGAGGCACCCAACCTTTATCAGCGGCCGCTCGCGCACACAACCCCGACGTCGCCGCCGTTGCGTCACGACGCACGCCCGGGCGCCGCGCACGCCCGGCCCCGCCCCCCTGGCCCGTGGCCTGGAGTGCTGCTGTTGAAGGGCCGGGGTCTCCGCCTGAGGGATGCGGGGCGGCACGTGTTCCCCCAGGAGCTTCCGGGGGGGGTCCTGCCCACCGTGGGTGCGGGATATTAGTGTGGTCTTAAACTACACATCCCAAGCTGGCCTCCAACACCCGGAGATCCTTCTGCCTCAGCCTCCCGAGATCTGGGATTACAAGCCACTCCTGGCTGAAAGTTGGATTTTTTTTTTTTTTTTTGAGACAGGGTCCCGCTTTGTAATACAGGCTGGCCCTGAGGTCACTATGGAGCCCAGGCAAGCCTTGAACTCACATCTAGCCTCCTGACTCTGCCTTCCAAGTGCTGGGATGACAGGCGTGAGCCACCATGCCTGGCACTGAGGTATTTGGTTACCAGGGATCAAACTGGGGAACTTGTAGTCGCAAGGCAGGCGCCGGAACCACTGAGCTAAACCTCCAGTTCAACAGTTGGAGTCTTAACAAGCTGCGGCTTCAGGACACAGAGTTACCCAGGATCCCAATCCTTTTTTTCCCCTTCTAGGTAACTCCAAAATTTCTACGGGTCTCAAGATGTAGGGCGCCTCAGTGGGGTCTGCCTTTCTCCTGTAAATGGAACCCGAGCCTACGCTTATCTTGCAGCACTGAAGATTGACAGTTCCACCCGCAGGAAACGCACTGGATTGGGACCGGGTCTCTCAGCTTCAAGCTCTGGGGAACATCTCACATTCTAAGCCAGCCGGCTACAGTAACCCCAGACCGGGTACACAGCCTCGGTCATCCGCCTCTGGCCACCTCCAGAACCACACTTATCACAGTGCCTGTCCATTTGATTCTACTTAATAAAGACCTCTTGCCCGCCCTGTCCCACCCTGAAGCGCGTTCAGTGGGGATCACCTGTGTGCGGGAGGGGCAGGCCGCAGCCCTGTCTCTGGGGAGAACACCACTCCGTGACAATTAGGTTCTGAGACTGTTCTCTGTCCTGTCCGACCCGACCCGACCCGACCCGACCCTGCCCAGCACTACTGGAAAGGACTGTGCTGCGCACTAGGCTGGGCCACTGCTCCGCGATCGTTTTGCTGAGGACAGCGGAGACCTGGTCTGACCTTGCACCTGAGTGACCCGCAGCCAGTTTGGCACCAGACCCAAGGCAGACTCTTGCTGAAGGGTGACTTTCCAAGGTCCCCCAGACACCGTCTTAGGTCCCTGGGTGCAGGCTGGGACTCTGGTGCATCTCTGACACCTGCAGCACATCTGACCTGACCGCCAGCCAGCCCTGGTTCCTGACCTGCCAGACCAGGCCACATAGGCCAGAGGCCGCGGAGACTTAGCATCTCCCAGGCCGGGGCCTTTGGGGGAAATTTTGGCTGGGGGCCAGTGGCTTGCAGCAGCTGCCCAACACCAGGGGCTGTGCCCAGTCACACAGAGCAGCCCCTGGAGCCATTGCGGGGTCAGGGCCTCCCAGTCAGCTCTCCCTGAGTCCAGGGGTCTGGGTGTGCGGGGAGGTGAGGGCGTCTTCCTGCCCCGTCTTCTTCCGCAGCCAGGCGCTCAGCCCTCCTCGGAGCCTCCTGTTAGCCCACAATGCCTCGTGAGCAAACAGAATGGAGAGTCTGGCAGGGCCTGTGCAGTCCGGGCTGGCAGGGCCTGTGCGGTCCTGGGCAGGCTTTGCCCCCGAGTGCTTGTCAGGGAAGGCAGAGGTGAGGCCGGTTCCCTGGGTGAACAAAACTGAAACCACAGATGGGAACCATGGTGCAAACAAGTTTATTTAAGATAGAGCTGGAGCCGGAGGGTTAGCTCAGTGGTTCTGGCACCTGCCTCGCAAGTGCAAGGTCCTGAGTTAGATCCCCAGTAACCACATACAATGCTGGGCGTGAAGACTCATGCCCACCAGCAATCAATACTGCATACCACAGTGCCAGGCGTGGTGGCTCATGCCTGTAATCCCAGCACTCAGG
>PVIC010003071.1:50894-71885 GCA_004025085.1 Thryonomys swinderianus
AAAAAAAAAAAAAAAAAAAGAGCTGGGCATGGCAGTGAATGCCTGTACTCCCACCATTCAGGAGGCTGAAGCAGAAAGACTGCCCTGAGTTTGAGGACAGCCTAAACTACATAGTGGGAAAAAAAAAAAAAAAAGGATATGAAGGCAGGAAGTAGAGCTGATACTAGCCCACCAGGAGGGCTCACGTGTCCAGGCAGAGGTGGTGAACCTCTGGCGTGTGCGCCTTCTCTGCTAGCCTGTGAGCTGAGTCATCCCAGGGTCAGACGACAGCCCAAGCCACACATGGGCTTTGAAAGGAGTAGAGGTGCCTGGCAATGGCATCACAGATGGTTCCGGCACTTGATCTCGAAAAGGTTTGCCCAGTCTAGGGGACCTTATGGGGTTCAGAAGTGGGTGTACACTGTTGTGTAAGCAACACAATCTCTACCAGAAACAACATGCTTTTTTTTTTTTTTTTTTTTTGAGACAGGGTCTCGCTTTGTAGTTCAGGCTGGCCCTGAGCTCACTATGTAGTCCAGGCAAGCCTCGAACTCAGCAATCCTCCTGTCTGTGCCTCCCAAGTGCTGGGATTACAGGCATGAGCCACCACCCCGGGCACTGTGGTATGTAGTATTGATTGCTGGTGGGCGTGAGTCTCCACGCCCAGCATTGTATGTGGTTTCCGGGAATTGAACTCAGGACCTTGCACTTGTGAGGCAGGTGCCGGAACCACTGAGCTAACCCTCCGGCCCTTTTTTTTTTTTTTTTGAGACAGGGTCTCACAGTGTAATTCAGGCTGTCCTCAAATTCACTGTGTATGTGGCCCAGGCTATCCTCAGATTTGTGGCAATCCTCTGCCTCAGCCTCCTGAATGCTCAGATTACAGCTGTGCATCCCCACACACAGATTTTCCAAGGGCCGCTGTAGTACACAGGCAGCATCCAAACAGGGCCCACACACACTCAGCCAGTGACAAGACTGGTCACACTGGGCAGGTCTCAGATACCCACAGGACACCTGGCATACGCTTTTGTAAGATCTCAGGTTGGGTCAAACTTATAACCCTCCTGCTTCAGCCTCCCAGAAAGCTGCTGACACACCCAGTTGACTAGGTTTTTCTGTACACAGTTGAATGTCCCACCCAGTTTAACTAAGTGGTCTTCACACACTGTGCCCAGAACAGCTTGCAGTTTGCAGCACAAAGGTAAAACCAGCACGGAAGTCTTTGTCTTTCTCCACAGTTTCCGGACAGGAGATTCCCTCTCACTACAGTCTTAGCAGCCTTGGTATGCGACTCTGTCTTTCCTTTGCGGCTTATGGGGTCCAAGGCTGATAGCGCCGGCTGTCAGGAATCACTCCGGGGCCTCTCGGGGACCTCCACACTCTCTGCCGCATGACACAGATCTGTAAAGTAAGGGCAGGGAATCCAAGCCTTGGGTCATGCTGTGGTACCCATCCGACACTGAGGTGGCTGCCACACGAGAAGCTGGCAGGCGGGCAGCACATTGTCAGGTGGTGGCTGAAGGGAGGCCTGGTCAGGGGTGGTTCCCAAAGAAAAGAATGCACGTGGGGAGCAGGAGCCAACTTCACACCCAGCACCGGGGCAGCACAGAGTGAAGGGGTCGGGGCTGCAGCTGCTGAGCCTGAGGACTGCCTGTCCTTTGCATCAGCTTTTCTGAGACACACTTAGACCTTGCATGGCTGGGTCACGTGTGCAGGGTTGTCCACAATGATGTGGTTATTATAACAAAGTCTGTGTCCTCAGACGCTCGGGCTTTGATGCACCTGCCCGTGGGCCTGACCTGCACACTGGGCCCACACCCCCACCAAAGGGAGGATTTGCCTGTACGGGACATTCCACCTCGGAATGGTACAGGATTTAAATGGATGGCCCCGTTTACTGTGGGGGCTGCCCATGGACATTTGCAGACCAAGGTTGGCTGCGTGAAGCTGAGACTGTGCCAGAAGGGCGCAGGGTTCTGGGACAGCAAGGGGTGCTACCAAGCCCAGCTTCCGCTTGTTGAACCACATGTATATCCACCCACTGATGGATAAGGAGCCGACCCAAAGGACCCCTGGCTAAGGCAGGGGTGTCAGCCAGATGTCATCACCAAGCCCTTTAAACTGCGGCCTAGAATTCAGAGTTGCTCTGCTCTGTGCTGCCCATGGGCTTGAAGACATGAGCTCCACAGACTGCCCGCAGGCCAAGAGAGGGGAGCTTGACGGGCCAGGCTGTAGCCCCGGTGCCAACTCAGGGCCTTTCCTTTGTCTGCTCTTGGTCCTGGGGATCGAACGCAGGGCCTTCACACTGTGCTACATTCTCAGGCCTTTTTTATGTTGAGACAGGTCTTGCTGAATGGCTAAACTGTCCAAAACTCACGATTCTCCTGCTTCAGCCTCCCAGAGTGCTGGGATGACAGGTGTGTGCCACTGGGGTCCCACTGGATGCCCAGCCTGCAGCTCTCCCAGACCTTGGAATAGGACAGTTGTCACTTCCTATGAGAGAGGCTTCATCCAAATAATAATAATAATAGGTACAACCTATTCAAGGCGGCACACTCTTAAATCTCAGCACTTGGGAGGCTGAGGCAGGAAGATCACCTCGGTTTTGAGGCAGTACGGGCTTTATAGCTCAAGACCCTGTCCCAACAAACAAAAACAATTATGAAAAATTTAAAAAGCATTGCTATTGAGAACATGTTTGTTGAATTCCAAATCCAGCCTGAAGGCTCTGTGTGGGGGCTGGGATAAGGAAAGGGAGCCGGGGAAACGCTTGCCAGCACCGGAACTGCAATCCTACTCAAGTGGCTAGATTCCAGGGGGCACAGGCCCAGGCCTCCCAGCACCACCAGGATTTGGTCACCCCCTGGTGGAGCACCAGAGGCCTGTGCCTCAGGCCCCACCCTGGGGCACCAACTGGCCACAGGTACTGCTCCTGGGGTGAAGACTCCGGTCGGTCTTGCAGGGCCAGCAAAGGACGCATTGGGGCCATGGCAGCTGTACTTTGCCTGGCCGGGTCCCTCAGCTCTGCTCTCCAGTCTTCTGGAGACCTAGGGTCTACACACCCTCAGCCCCTGGGCAAGGGATGCTGGGCCTGAGCCTCAGGAGGAGTCAAGGAAACACAACTAGGACAGTCAGCACTCCAGGAGGCTGGCATATTCAAGCCCAGCCCGCTGACTTAGTGACTTAAGAAAGACCCTGTCCCAAAATCAAAAAGTAAAAAGAGCTGGGGATTAGCTTAGGGCAAAAACTGCATTCAGTCCTCAGTACTGAAAAAGGGAGAGATGGTGAGGGTCCCTCAGGAAAGCATCTTGGGGAACCTGGCCCTCCGTGGCCTCCCGCTGCCCTGGTCATCACACTGTGTGGTCCTCAGGGTCTCGCGGTTGCTCCAAAGATGGCTCCTCCTTGGACATCAGTTTCCCCTACAGGTCTGGCCTTGGGCCAGAGGAAGGATCCAGCAGGCTGAGTCCAGTGTGGCCTGTGTGTACCCAGTACTGCCCCCTCCCACCTGGGCAGCTACCCTTCCCAGACACCAATTAAGAGTCCTCGACATAATTGCTGCGGTTGACTGGTGCTGCCCAGCCTCCCATGAGCCTTTGTCCTGTAATTGGCCACCTCAGGCGCTGTCCTCACCACAAGCGCCGACCTCATATCCCAGCTCCAGCTATGTGCTAATTGGCACTGTGGCCTACACCAGCCCCTCCGTCACCTGGTAGCCCCCTACCCACAGTGCCTGGCCCAGGATTTGGGGTGCCTTCTGGCCAGCCGTGTCGGGAAGACGCAGACATGCACCCGGGAGCACCTACCGGCCCTGGGGGCTCAGAGACGGAGACCGACCCCCTGGAGCTGTACACCTTTGTGAGTGGGGCAGCAGCACGCGTGCTCCGGGCCCTGCAGCACCAGCACTCAAGGCCACCCAAGAGGAGGCCCAACCACAGGAGGTTCCTGCACAACCAGGTCTGCAGGTGAGAGCTGGGAGGGGTCCCGGAACATGAGCACCTGTGTGCAGGGAGACCCTTCAGGGAGCAGGGAAGATGGCATCCCCAGGTCTCTGGGGTGGCTGCGGAAATGACCCCAGACCAGGGACAGCTATGGCATGCCGAGGGGAAGAAATTAAACATAAAAGGGGGGCTCTCTAGGGCTCCATGTCCCAAAACAGCAGGCTTGGCTCTGGGTGGAGGCCCAAAAAGGGTCTCCTTTTTGGGGTGATGGAAAGTTCTGGAACTAATTAGAGGTGGTGGGTGTGGAGCATTACAAATATACTAAGTGGCACTGTGTTAACTGTATGCTGCAAAATGTTTAATTGTATGTGCATTTTACTTCCACTTTAAAAATACTCTAGAGACAGGCACACACCTGTGTGTAATTCAGGAGGCTGAGTGGGGAGGATTGCCCAGTAAAGGGTGAGCTGCGTCAAGGGGAGGCAGCAGGGAGTGCTTGGGAGACTGGCATTGTATGGCAGTGGCCAGGTGAGGGAAGGAGCCCCAGGAGCCAACAGCCTGCCAGAGAACTGGGAGGAAGAAAAGCTTCAAAAGCAGTAGCTGTTCTGGGAAGATTGCAGCAGGGTCCGGATGGAAAGACATAGGATATGGTAGGGCTGACGTGAGGAAGACAGGCACGGCTCTGGATGACCTTTCTGGCCTAGCCACACACCTGCTCACTCCTCTCCTGCTCTGGTACCACCCAGGCTCCAGGCCCTCAGGCCAGGCAGGCACCCAGCTGTGGGAGCCATGCATCCTCCTGTCCTCAGGACTCCGGTCCACCCCATCTTGTGGGCCGGGTCACCTGCTAAGACCACACCTCTGCTATGCGATTATATCTCCTAGAGGCCTCCAGGGAGGTTCTGTCTTGGTCCCTGTGACCCAGCAAGGAGATTCAGAGAGGCTCAGGGACCTGCCAGAGCTGCAGTTACCAGAAGAACGAACCCAGGCAGTCTGTGTTCAGAGCCTTGGGCAACACACCCTTTTCTGTAAATAGTTTGTGTCTCCAACCCAGGAAGCTGGAACCAAATCCAAGTAAGGGGGAGTCCCTCCACCTTCAGCCTCCCTCCCACAGACGTCCTGCCCCACCACAGCCAAAACGCCTCCTTCAGGGCCCAACCCCAGCCTGTCTCCCAGGTGTCCGGCCATGTGCTCTCGGGTGGCCCTTCACTCCTCAGGAGCCCCTTTCCCAACTCTGCACCCACCAGAATTCCCTTCCTCCCCCATGCCACCAGTCCTGGGCCACTGAGTCTCCACGGCGTGTGCTCCAGAGGCAGCTTCACCCAAGGGATTCTGAGTGCTCCCAGAGACCCAGGCTGTGCCACCACAGCTTCAAGCAGTCTGGGCTGAGAATCCAGCTCGTGTGCTGCCCACTTTTTATTTTTTTTTTAGACAGGGTCTTGCTTTGTAGTTCAGGCTGGCCAAGCTCACTATGGAGCCCAGGCAAGCCTCGAACTCAGCAATCCTTCTGCCTCTGCCTCCTAGTGCTGGGATGACAGGTGTGAGCCACCATGCCTGGAGCTGTGGTATGTGGTACTGATTGCTGGTGGGCATGAGTCACCACACCCAGCATTGTATGTGGTTACCAGGAATTGGATCAACCAGGGATCTTGTGCTTGCTAGGCAGGTGCTAGAACCACTGAACTAAATATCCAGCCCTAAAAAAAATTTAAAACAAGCCTTACCGAGTTGCACAGGCTGAACTTTATGTGAAAGAGTCACAAAGCACTGTGGTGTGGCGGTGTGGCTTATTGCTGTCACCCAACCCTGGGCATGTGTGTGACTGCTGGAGCGGGGAGCCAGAGGCTCAAACAACAGCAAGTACTTGATAGGGGTGGGTCATAATCTACAAGGTCAAAAATATACCTAGGTTTGGCCAAATGGTTCACGCCTGTCATCCCAGCACTTGGGAGACAGAGGCAGGAGGATTGCTGTGAGTTCGAGGTTTGCCTGGGCTACATAGTGAGCTCAGGGCCAGCGTGAACTACACAGCGAGATCCTGTCTCAAAATCCGGCTGCGTTGTGCAATGCACAACCCCTACACACGTCCAGAGCTTCTCCGTGACTGAATCAAAAAGAGTAAATTGAAGACGCACAAAAATGGAGCCGCGGATCAGAGAGCAGCATGAAAAAGAAACCTGGGAACGGAAAGGAGGGATGGGACAGATAGGAGGGGAGCCTCTGCTGTCACCGCTAACAGCCATCTTTCTGCAGGCAGTTCACCAAGATTGAGGCCGCCACACAACGCCTGGCTCTGTCCATCCTGTCCCAGGAGGCGCCAGCCCCAAGGCGGGTGCCTCAAAGGCCGCCCCGGCCATCTCCGTCTCCCTTCCTGGGGGTGGCGTGTGCCGCGGCCCCCAGGGAGGTGCCCCAGGCCGGCCCCAGCCTGAACTTGGCTGCCCTTGACGCCTCCATCCTGGACCTGTTTGATGACATTGCGCTGTCCCTGGAGTCTCCCTCGGCGCTCGCGGGCCCGCTACCTGGGGATACCGCCCAGCCGGCTTCGGATCTGGGCCGGGGGCGCAGGAGGCGGCCAGCCCTGACACAGGCTCCACACCTCTCCTGTGCTCTGCCCCCTGCCCAGCAGACCCTGGGGGAAGGCGCCGAACCCGGCGACCTGCACGGGGGATGGGTGGGCGCGTGGGAGACACCTTGTGTTTGGGGGGTCTCCGGGGGTCCTCGAGGACTGTGGGGCCCGATGATGCCCAGCACATGCCAGCCCGGTCGGGCCCCCGAACCGCGCACCCGCCACTCGCCCCTGCAGAAGTGACCTGCACCCAAGACCCGCCCCAGCCTCCCCGCGCACTCGCCCAGGCTCCGCTCCGCGGCCCGCCTCCGGTCCGTCCTCTCTCCCGGAAGTGTGCGGGGCCCGCAGTCTCAGACCGTGCGCGGAGCCGTGAAGGAAATAAAAACTGCGCCCGAGAGATGCCTGCAGACCCGGGCGGGCAGGGAGTCAGATTCCTCAAGCCATCGCGCCTTTAGGCTTTCTGGGGAAGCGCCGGGGTGTCGGGTGGGCCTACTTTAGATGGAAGAGCCCCAGAAAGAGCATAGCCTCTCGCCAGCCCCGCGACCTCGGGACCTGGGCGGGGCAGCAAGGGGCCGCGGCTTCCTGCGCTCCCAACTGGAACCCGCATTCTCGCGCCTCACCACCTCCCGGGTCCCACTCGCCATTCCCGCCTCCTCGACTCTCCATTGGTAGTGCGCGCGGACGTCCCGCCCCTACATCGCTATAGACCAATTACGTCTCCTAACTGACAGCCTTCGGGCGTTGCAGAGGAGCGTGCGGATTGGCCAAGAGAAAGGGGCGGGTAGTGCTAGGCGAGCGCCGATTGGCTCTCGGCTCCACAGACCAAAAGTGCGGACACCACCGAATGGTGACCCTGTCGGAACCTGGCGGTCGCCCAACGATAATAGTCCCAGCCTCACCTGCCGCGGGGCCGCCTGATACGAACGGCATTTCCGGGTGAGTCCAGCTGTCCGCGCGCGCTGCGGGGGACCGACTGTTTCACCGTGTAGGCAGGGAGACGGAGGCCGCGCGCGGCTTCCCTAAAGGTCACGCGGCAGTGACGGCGTCCTCACCTCCGGACCTCTGCGGTCGCCCCGGTATCTACAGGTTCTGAGCTGGTGTGTGTCAGGGATGCGTCTTACCCCCGTTTCTCTGAGGGAAAACTGAGGCTCATACACAGCGAAACTTGTCCGAGGTCCCCAGCCAGCAACTCTGGGCCCAGCGCTGGGTACCCCAGGCCTCCTGGGGCAATAAATGGTCTCTTCGCCCTTGAGGGCTTCTACCTGGATCTCCATCTTCCTCTATCCCCAAGGGTAACCGATATCTGGACCTCTGTCACCCATATTGTTTGGCAAGGCTCTTGGTTTTTATTTTATTTTTAGTACTGAAGATTGATCCCAGGGCCCTCACACCTGAACTGCCTCCTAGCCCTTTTTAGTTTTTATTTTGAGACAGGGTCTTAGGGTTAGGGTAAGTCACTGATTACCCAGGCTGGGCTCGAACTTGCAACTCTCCAGTCTCAGCTTCACAAAGTGCTGGCGTGTGCCATCGTGCCTGGCTCCCAGGTCACCTCTTTTCTGGCACAGTTGGGAGCATTCTGCACACACTGTTCTTTGTACCTTTACTTCTTTTTTTTGAAACGGTGTCTGGCTTTGTAGTTCAGGCTGGCCTCGAATCTGAGGCTGACCTCCTGCTCCTGCCCACCATGCCCAGCTTGCCCTTACTTCTTGTGAACACTTGTCTGTACTGACCTTTAAACAACCTGATTCCCCTTTTCTGCTGCAAAAGACCTCCATAGTGTGGCTCAGCAGGATGTGGTGTTCCCACCCCTTCCAGTGAACTGTGCCCTGTGCCCTGCCCAGAAAGAGCTCGGAGGAACAGCTGTGAGCCGCTGCCCAGTGCTTCTGAGAGGCTGTGTGTGCCTCTCTCTGAGAGCCAAGGGTTGCACAGCTGTCCCCTGGTGCACCCACCTGCCTGCCAACAGGAAGCAGGGCTCCCGGGGTGCCCACCGCTGGCTGTGCTGCAGCAGGGCCCTTCGTGTCTCTTGTGTGCAGAGCTGGAGGAGCTGTGCACGCCGGGGAGGTAAGAAGGGCACTCCAGGTGCAGGAGAAGGGCCAGGCCCTGCAGAAGCCTGGCTAAGCGGAGGCGGGAGGGCCCCAGCCTCAGAGGCAGTGCCCTCTCAGCCCAGGGCTGGGAGAGCAGCCCTGGGCCCAGGTGGGGATTGTGATGGGGGAAGACAGGCAGCTGTGTGTCTCCCAAAGACCATGATCTACTCACTTCCCAGGGATTATGGTATGTGGTACTGAGGGTCGAACTCAGGACCTTATGCTTGCCAGAACCACTGAGCTCAATCCGTAGGCCTCCATTCCATCTTTTAAAAACAGAAAAAATGGCAAGCGTGGTGGCTCATGCCTGTAATCCCAGCACTCAGGAGGCAAAGACAGGAGGGTTGCTGTGAGTTTGAGGCTTGCCTGGGCTACAGAGTAAGCTCAAGGGCAGCCTGAACTACAAAGCGAAAAACTGTCTCAAAAATGAAATGAAATAATGAAATGAAATGAAATGAAAACGAAAACGGTCGGAGCTGTATCTCAGTGCAAAGGCCCTGGGTTCAATCCCAGTACTGCCAGAATTAAACAGAGACTGTCCATGTGTTTGTTGGTTGCTGGCAACAGAACCCTGCCTCAGTCCCTCCAGAGGGACAAGCTGCACTGTACTGCCTCCCAGCCAAAGACCAGCACGTGACCATTTTAAAGTCCACAGGAAAGTGGCATTCAGCGCACCTGTGCTTTTGTGCAACCCCCCCCCCCCCCCGCTATTGCCCAGGTCCTGCACACGTTCATCAACCCGAGTTGGGCAATCCTGTGTCCATTCAGTCATCCAAGTTCCTTCCTGCTGGGTCCCCAGAACCCCATCTATGCCCTGGCTTCTGCCTCTGTGGACTGCCAATCCTGGGCATTCCCCACAAGCACTGAGACCTCCGTGGCCTGTCACCAGCCTCTCCTGGACCATGTTTTGGACTTCAGTGTTATGCAGCTGAGCAACCCCTTTCCTTTTGCTTCAGTGCTTCAGGGCGGAAACAGGCTGCACAACAGCCATGTGGGGAGTAGCGGAAAGGCTCTAAGGCCCTGGGCACTGAGGCAGTAGGGGGGCATCCTGGGGGAGCAGGTGTGGCTCTGTCTCCCAGGGGTCGCATCCCAGCTCCTGGACAGGTCTCACTGCTTGGGCCTCAGTTTATCCAGCACCCCACTTGGGGGCAGAGAGACCCTGAGCTTGTATACTTTAGTGACACTGTTATCTCCAAGGAGGACAAGGCCAGCAGCTGGGACGTGACCCGAGGCCTGGGGGCCAGACACAAAACCCCCCAGAGAGGCAGCTTCTGGCTGAAGAAGCAGGAAGAAGATAGGAGTGGGTCCTGACCAAGGAGCACAGGTTGGGGGACCAGGGGCACGACACAGGCTGATACCACCAGAACGCCCTCTGCACCTGAACCTGTCCACGTCCTCTGCCACTCCAGAAATGGCAGCAGCCAGGCCCTGCCTGGGCCGCATTCTCCCAGGATCATCCATCCTGTTCCTGTGTGACATGCAAGAGAAGTTCCGCCACAGCATTGTCTACTTCCCAGAGATCGTCGCCGTGGCCGCACGGATGCTCAGGGTAGGGACAGTCCCTCAGACTCCAGGTCCAGGCCCAGTCCCCTCCCTCAGCCCTTTCCTTAGTTCCTGTCCTCCGGGCAGGCATCCCGGCTGCTGGAGGTCCCGGCTGTGCTGACCGAGCAATACCCCCAAGGCCTGGGGCCCACAGTTCCAGAACTTGGTGCCGAGGGTCTCCAGGCCCTGAGCAAGACCTGCTTCAGCATGGTCCCCGCTGTGCAGCAGGAGCTGGACAGACGGCCCCAGCTGCAGTCTGTGCTGCTCTGTGGCATCGAGGCACAGGCCTGCATCCTGGTGAGGTTTCCTGCCTCTGTGCCTCCGCGGGGTCCCTCTGCCCGGGCACCCCTCCTGCGCTGGCCTGCCCTCTTCTGGGCATCCCTCAGCCCCCTCCCGCCTGTCACACCTGAGACCCGCATCCTCCCCAGCACCTGCTTCTCAGCCCTTCTCTCTGCCCCAGAACACAGCCCTGGACCTGCTGGACCGGAGACTGGAAGTCCATGTGGTGGTGGATGCCTGCTCCTCTAGAAGGTGGGGTGCCCCTGAGCCCAAGATGTGGGGGGCAGGGTGTGTCGTGTCACAACAGCACGCAAACCTTGCTCCCCTGGCTGCAGCCAGGTGGACCGGCTGGTGGCACTGGCCCGCATGCGTCAGAGCGGTGCCTTCCTCTCCACCAGCGAGGGGCTCATTCTGCAGCTTGTGGGTGATGCCTCCCATCCCCGGTTCAAAGAGGTGAGGGCCTGGGTCGCCCCGCTGGGTCTGGGGAGCTGAGTCCTGAGGATGCTTGCCGCCACTGCCGTAAGTGGGGTGACTGTTAAGCTGCAGAGAAGAGCCTAGAGGGTGAGCTGGGGTGTCGGGTGCAGGGTGGGGGGTATAGTTGTGCTCTGGAAGAGAGCCAGGCTGGTAGGGGGCAGCGCAGCAGAGAGCCTGCAGGGGGGACAGCCCCTGGCCCCTAGCTGTGCCCTGGGCCTTTACACTGACCTTTGCTGGTGTTCCCTTGACCCCTGATGGTCTCTTGGCCTCCACACCCCATCTAGAGTGGCCTTTCTGGCTCCAGCGACAGTCCAGGGCTGGGCCCCTGCTGCAGGCCCTTGGCCTGAAGGTGAAGGGGGAACATTGGGCCTGAAAGTTCCTACTCCTCCCTTCCCTTCCCGTCCCATCATCTGTTTGAGCACTTTCTGGGCACCTGGGCTGTGCCACTTGCATGGCTCACCCAGGGCAGCTGCAGGGCGAGGCCTCCCAGAGTGGGCCTCACAGTGTGCAGAGAAAGAGCTGGTCCCCAGTCAGTGCACACTGACCCGGAGCTGGGAGAATGAGCAGAGGGAGAAGGTGAACAAGGCCTAAGGGGAGCAGCCCTGTGCTTCAAGTTTTCCGGAGGGACAAAGGCCAACACGTGGCCCATAGGAGGAGCCAAAACAGGCAGGAGCCGGAGCCAGGAATCGGCAGAGACTGGTGTTTAGCAATGGCCAGCCGCTGGGGTTTGGGACAGGGACACCAGCCATAGTCAGATCAGTTCACAAAGAGCTACGCCTCTAATCCCAGCTACCTGGGAGGATGAGGCAGAGGATCAGAAGTGGGTGGCATGGAGGAGAGGAGGGATCCACCGCAGGGGCTGCCTGAGGCACCAGCAAGCAGTGTGGGGTCTGGCACTGGAGAGCAATTCAGCAGGGCTTCTGGGTGGATGAAGTGTAGTTAGCTGCTAGTGCTCAGCTAAGATGTAGCTGGACAAATGGGCCAAGAGGCCAGAGTGACGGACTGGGAACTGTGAATAAGGAACCCCAGGGCACAGCCAGCCAGCAGACCAAGATGGCATGCGGTCAGAGAGGAACCTAGCAGGTGTGATGAAAACGAGGCCCCAGAGAAACTCTTAAGAAGCGAGGCTCTTGATGAGGTCAGGGAGTTGAAGATGAGGGGTGTGCCTGGCGCCTGTCCGCACTGAACAGGGACCCTTAATTCTTCTGACCCACCTCCCACCCCACCCCTACTCTCCCTACAGATCCAGAAGATCATTAAGGAGCCTGCCCCAGACAGCGGGCTGCTGGGCTTCTTCCAAGGCCAGAAGCCCCTCTTCTGAGGAACTCAGGACTGTGACTTGAGGGGAGTCCAGCCTCCTATCACCTCAACCTCCATGGAAGCACTTAACCCCCATCCTTGGATCCCAGGAGTGGTGCGGCCCATCTGGAGTACCGCCCCCCAGGGAGGGAGGCGTGGCTCTGCCTTCCCATTGGGCAGCTCCTCCCGGAAATGGGAATAAGGCTCCTAGGGGCTAACAGGAATTGGCTGATAGTGAGGTGGGGGCGGAGCTCGACTCCAGGCCACTTGACGGGGAGGGGGAAAGGAAAGGATCACTGCCGGACTGGAGCGCACAGAATAAATATTGATGTGGTTCTGGACCAAACCATTATTGGACTTGGGGGTGTGCTGGGGACCGTGGGCGGGAGAGAGGGGTCCCCGTCCCCGGCAGGTGGGGAGGGGGAGGTCCTTCTCCCGTCTTCTATCTCTGCGCTGCGCAGGCAAGGGCTGCGACGGCCACATCTGCATTCGCGATCTCCTGCGGCCGGGGTCCCCACACTGCCTACCGCCCCCCGCTGGCGCGCGCACGCCCAGCCCACAAGCTCGCAGACACTTGCTCGCCGCCTCCCCCGCTGGCCCCCACGCGCCACCCCCAAGCCCAAGGGCCCCGCGTCCGGAAGGCGAGGTGAGCGTGACCGCACCCTGTGCGGAGGGGAAAGTGAGGCAGGAGGACGCGGGGGAGGAGGGGACAAGCATGCGGACGAACAAACAGCTGCAGCCTAGCATTCTGGCTGCCCCAAGGTGCAGGAGTCTCGGACCCACCTGGAGCTCCCAGAATTTTGCAGCCTCAGAAATTGGGGACTCAGGACTCCACAGCCCCCCAGCCAGCATCCACACTTGGGGATCTGAGAAGCATCCCGGGTTCCCTCGGGGGAGGGCAGACGGGGTCCTCGGCCTATACCGCGACCCCCACAGGTTCGGTCCCAGACTGGCGTGGCAGCCCCGGGGCCCAGGAGCCCTGGGACGGGCTGCGTCCGGGCCCCGGCCCCCGCCTTCCGGATGCAGGTGTCCCCTGCGCACCCCCAGCCTAGCCTGCGTCTCAGCGCACTTGCGTTCCCATGGCAACTGGAGTCTATTTTGCGCTGGGAACACACAGCTCCACGGCAGCGCTGCCCTCCCCCGCCCCGCCCGCCACCGCGGTGCCCAGAGCGGGGGCCGCGGGCAGTGCTGGGAACAGCAGTCCCGAACTGGGGTCATGCGGGAGCTCGGCGCAGGGCAGCTGGGCATGGGCCGGGCGGCAGCTGGGGCACTGTACCCTGCATTTCCACACCAAAACTGCCCGCTGGGCCTCTGGGACCCCCCCCCCCCCCCCCCCCCCCCCCCCCCCCCCCCCCCCCCCCCCCCCCGTCTCTGCTGCCACCTGCCAACCCCACCTCCGCTCAGCAGAGGCTCCGCCCCTTTCTGGTCCTCTGCTCCTTTCCTTCCCTCTCTAGGTGCACACCCTGAGCACGCAGCCCCTGCCCCCTGTCCCCTCAGTCCATCTGCCTGCGCCCCCTCAAAACCTCCTAAGTCGGGCCGGAGGGTTAGCTCAGTGGTTCCGGCGCCTGCCCTGCAAGCGCAAGGTCCTGAGTTTGATCCCCGGTAACCACATAGAATGCTAGGCGTGGGGACACGCCCACCAACAATCAACACCGCATACCACAATGCCGGACGTGGTTGCTCACGCCTGTAATCCCAGCACTTGGGCGGCAGAGACAGGAGGATTGCTGAGTTCGCGGCGGCTTGCCTGGGCACTATAGTGAGCTCAGGGCCAGCCTGAACTACAAAGCGAGACCCTGTCTCAAAAAGCAAAAAAAAAAAACAACAACAAAAACCTCCTGAGTCTACCCTCCTAGTCCCTGTCCCCAGCTCCCCTCTAGTGGCTTCGTCCCCATAGCCCACCCTGCTCTTCTCCGGTGGGGCCCCCTGTGACCAGCCTCAGGTTACCTGCCCCCCCCAGCCTCTGCCACCTGTGGTGTGCCCAGTCTGGCCCTGACCTAGTCCCTGCACCTCAGGCCCCGCTGGGCTGGGACAACGGGTGTGAAAGCTGCGTCTGCGTTGAGGCTGGCAGGGCCCGCGGAGTCCTGTGGCCTGGAGTCTGGATGTGTGGGACCACATAGCCGCGTGCATGCATGGGAAGCACCACACACAAGACACCAGTGTCCTCCCACCCTGGTGGCTATGCTCTGTGTCACTGTGTGCCGGTGCGCTGGGCTGGCTCTGTGCAGGCAGAGGAAGAATCCTTCCTTCAGCCCCTCTGGCCTGGGTGTATCGCTGCCCCTGCCTGGAGGGGTCGTGGACAAGTGGGTGCAGAAAGGCTGCCTGAATGTGTGCATGTTTGTCAGCAGAGGGCGGCTGTGTGTCCCTGAGGCTGGCCAGAGCGCAGGCATAGAAGGGGTGTGAGTGGTGTGCAGTCCAAACTGTGGGAGCCACAACAGGTGGCACCAGACTGGGGGCAGGACCCTGTAGTGGAGGAGGGATCTGGTTCCTCTGGTGTCTGCCCAGAGAGAAGAGCCCCGCGGGAGCTCAGCCTCTCGGCCTGACTGGTTTGCTCAGTGTGCAGCCTGCCCGCTGTGCACAGCAGCCCCAGCCAGACTCCTGGAGAGTGCCAGGATTACAGTCAATGAGAGAATCCACACAGCTGTGCATATGTGCACCCCCAGAGGGGGCGTGTCCCTGTGTGTGCCAACCCACGCTCTTGTAGGTGACATAAGGCCATTCCTGCTGTACCAGGCTCAGTGTCTGGTGACCAGTTCCAAAGCCCTGCCCCAAAGCGCAGACACTGGGGCTCAGGCAGGTTCCCGGGCCTCACTGGACCCATGCACGCTCACCGTGGGGGCACATGCACGTGCACACCCACCTCACGCTTGCTGGACACGTGCTGTGGGTGTGCACCTGTGAGCACTCTGCAGGGTGGCATGTCCACCTCTGTGGGTCTGGGTGGGCGAGGCGGCCAGGTCATAGTGCAAGACTCCAAACTACCCCATAGAGGCTGGCTGCTCCTCTTTCCCTCCCTCCCTCCCTTCCTACCTTCCCTCCCTCCATCTCTCCCTCCCTCTCTCCTTCTTTTCCTCCTTTCTCCTTCTTTCCTTCCTCGATTGAGGTGCACGGGCTGAGCGCAAGGCTGTTGCACTGAGCTGCATCCTCAGCCCTTTCTGATTTTTATCTGGGGATGGTCTCCCTGAGCCTAGCTCGAAGATGCAAACCTGCCTCAGCCTCCCAGAGTGCTGGCCCTGTTTACCTTTTCAAGGGTCCACCGAATTCCATAGTGTGACCCAAGCTGCTTCTAGGTCCCCACCCATGTGAAGAGCAGGCAGGCAGCAGGGTCTCAGCAAAGAGCGGAACTAACTGAACTTGGGGGACAAAGCACTCCCTATCCCTTTCCCCATCCCCAGCCAGGTATTTGGTTGACCACTGTCCCTGTCGCACCCACAGCGGGACGCGACAAAGAATAGAAAGAACACACGTTCCCGTGGCTCTTCACAGCGCCCCCTAGCACGTATCACTGACTGTCCCCCTCACAGGGAGGTCAGCCCAGGCCCTCAGGAACCTGGAAGCTGTCACAGCTGACACTCGGAGCTCACAGCAGCACACAGGGGCATGGCGTGCCCTCCTGTCATCCCAGCACTCTGGCAGGATCGAAAGTGCAAGCCCAGCCTGAGCAGTTTAGAGACTTTATCTTGCTAAGGCCAGGGGCTTTTGCCCAGCTAACTTGAGAATCTTGTGTTTGACCCTCAGTACTGCACATATGCACTAACATACACACACACTGCACACGCACACCAGGCTCCTAGGGATCCTGTGCAGACACTAAACAGATGGACATCAGCAGGAGCAGGAGAGATCTCTTGCCCTGAGGCTGGGGCCTTGTGCTGGACTGGGAGCCTTTGTGTAGCTGTTGGAGTCCTCACCTTGCAGATGCCAGAGGGAGGCCCCAGCATCCTGGCAGCCATCTCACAGGCAGCCCTGCCTGGGACAGCTTTGCCACTCCGGCTGCCCTGGCCCTCAAGGAGATCAGCACTCCTCTCCTCCACAGCCCATGCTGGCTCAGGTGGGTGTGTCCAACCGGGTGAGACGGTCGCCATGGAGACAGCTGCAAGGCCCTCTCTCCTAGCTCTGACTCTGTGTGTGTGTGTGTGTGTGTGTGTGTGTGTATGCACGCGCGCATGGAACTAGATAAAGGCAAGAGATGGGCATCTGTAGACAGAGGACCTTGAGGTGTGAGCCAGTGTTTCTCAACCAAGGACACCTGTGGACCAAAAAGGCCTGACGCATCTTCAGTGGCCAATCCTGGCATCGGGTGGACCTCAAGTGCCCCAGGCCAGACTGAGAAGCCCACAGTATCTCTGCCAGCTGGCTATCCACGCGGTGCTAACTTTCTCTCTCCCCCTCTCTCCCCTTCTTCCTCCCTTTGCCCACCCACCCCACACCCGGCTGGGGCACCCTCCCCGACCCACCTCTGCAGACCCCCGCTCTCTGCGCGCACAGCCTGGCGGCCCTGGCGACCCTCTACGCGCGCCATGCCGGCTCTGCTGCTGCTTGTGACGCTGGCGCTGCTGGCTTCGGCCGCCGGCCCGGCCGGGGCGCATCCGCCCAACGCCACGCGCGCCACGTCCCCGGGCCCGCTACCTGCGCTGCTCGCGCACCTGCAGCGCCTTACTGGGGCGCTGGCCGGCGAGGGGGCCGCAGCTGGAGCAGGCGCCAACGGTACCAGGACGGGGCCTGCGGGAGGCCCGGGCGCCGCAGCGCGCGCCCCCCCGCCGGCTGAGCTGTGCCACGGCTACTACGACGTCATGGGCCAGTACGACGCCACCTTCAACTGCAGCACCGGCAACTACCGCTTCTGCTGCGGCACGTGCCACTACCGCTTCTGCTGCGAGCACCGGCACATGCGCCTGGCGCAGGCGTCCTGCTCCAACTATGACACGCCGCGCTGGGCCACCACGCCGCCGCCGCTGGCGGGGGGCGTGGGCGGCGCGGGCGGCGTGGGTGGGGGCCCGGGGCCCGGCCAGGCCGGGTGGCTGGAGGGCGGCCGCGCGGGAGGGATCGGGGGCCGCGGGGGCGAGGGCCCTGGGGGCAGCACAGCCTACGTGGTGTGCGGCGTCATCAGCTTCGCCCTGGCGGTGGGCGTCGGAGCCAAGGTGGCCTTCAGCAAGGCATCACGGGCGCCCAGGGCGCATCGGGAGATCAACGTGCCCAGGTGTGCGCAATCTGAGGGGACGTGGGCGGGGCCGTCCGGTGGGTGGGGCCTGGGAGAGGTGAGGGGACGGGGCACACCTAGGCCGAACCCATGGCGCTGTCCAGCTACGGGAAGGAGAGTTCAGGCCCTTTTCCATCAACAAATATTTATTTCTTGAGCTCTTTCTTTGGGCCAGAAGTTATGTCTACCAATCCAGGGAAACTGCTTAGACTCTGTGTGCTTCAGTTTCCTTGTCTGTACAGGTGGGCCAGTAACAGTTCCGACCTACCGGGTTGTAACGCAGACTGAGTTGATTCATGTGGTCTTGGCACAGGGAGAGCTCATGAAATACTGGTGGTGCTGTCGGTTAGCCAGCAAGTACATAGGCAGTTTTAGATGTGCTACCTGTGAGGAGGAACAGGGTTGGGGTGTGCGTCAGGGAAGAGCTTGGTTTAGGCAAAGTGGCCGGACAAGGTCTTTCTGAGCGGGGTCCTGCAGCAAGAGGGAGCCCAGCAGGTACCATGTGCAAAAGGCCCTGTGTTGGCCTGTGCCAAACGCGAAAGGGGCCGCGGAGGGTGTGGTGGGGTGAGGTTGGCAGGGAGGCGGAGCTTTCTGGGCATGTCGGAAGCCCTGAGGTAGGTGGGGGCGCCGTGTGATGACCACAGGGCAGAAGGGAACCGGGAAGGGGCTGCGGGGATACCAGGTGAGGAAAGCCGGCTGCGCAGAGGTGCTAGGCAGTGTGGCCCACGCAAGGTGCGTCCCGGAGGCAGAAGGGTAGCACTGCCCAGGGGCATAAAGGAAAAGAAATCGAGAGGCCTCGGTGACCGTAGGCTTCAGATCTGCACATCCGGGGGACGGAGACACCTGGATTGCCGCGAGGAAGCCTGCGGAGGGACAGAGCCCGCCTCCGAAGGGTGGGGTCCAAATGCCCTGGGAGGGCGAGACACGCAGGGAGACCTAAGAAGGGGCGTGGGAAAGGCGGGAACAAACCGAGCTAACATCTCCACAAGAGCCGGCGGGAGCGCCCGGCCCTCCCCGGGGCACTGACCATCCACGCTCTGCTGCCTTCAGGGCTCTGGTGGACATTCTTCGGCACCAGGGTGGGCCTGGGACCCGCCCGGACCGAGCCCGAAGCAGCTCCTTGACCGCGGGGATCGGGGGTCCCGACAGCATGGGCCCGAGGACACCCAAGAACCTCTACAACACCATGAAGCCCCCCAACCTCGGTGAGTGGCAGCTTTCTCGGGCCTCCCTTCGGGCCACGCCCCTCGCGCTGGCCCCGCCCACCAGGAACACACCCTTGGGTTGCAGCTCTGGGATTTGCCCCTCGATTGCGATCCGGCCCCCTGGGCACACCCTTCAGCGCTGTGGCTCCGCCCTCCCACCGCTAGGCCCGCCCCAGTTTCTGGCCTGGAGATTAGGTTCTCACCCCACCGCCCCGACCTACTGGTAGCTCAGCAGTGAAGTTCACTGGCCGCAAGGTAGGGGCGGAAGGGGCCTCATTTGTTTTGAAGGAAGGCGGGTTTCTTGAACTAGTGGGCCCTGAACAAGGGGCTGGGGGTAAAGGGAGCTCCCAGGGGCGGGAGCCCCGAGGTGGGGAGAGGGTAGACTCAGGAGGCCTCTGACCCAGGATGGGCAGAGGCGCCGGGCCCTTGTCAGAGGAGCCCAGCTCAGACCACCAGCATCAGCGGGGGCGGGGGTGACATCTCTGAAGCTGTGTAAAGCAAGTGACGAAGGGGCGAAGGCGCAGTGGACCAAGGGGAGACTGCGTAATGGTCCGGGCATTCGAGAGTTTGAGTTGGGGCTGGTGGACAGCAGCCATGGGAGCTGGATCTTGAGGGGTCGATACTTCAGGCAGGCGGGAGCAAGGGGCCCAGCAGCAATGCAAAGGCGCTAGGGCAGCACAGAGTGGGCCGGGGCAGCTTCAGGAAAAAAGAGCTGGAGCGAGAGATGGAAGATGGTGCTGTAGTCTCCAGCCAGGGCAGATGCCATCCGCTGGTTCCAGTTGGCCCCAGGGTGATGGTGAGCAGAAGGGTATCAGTAATAATGCTGCGTGGGTCTGACTGTGGGAAGGGGCTGGCCAAGTGATCACAGGCCAGCCTGGCCAGCTAGAGGGCGAGATGGACGCTCAGGGGTCAGGAAGGCCCAAGAACCAGAGACTGGGCAGCCTCCTCCCTCAGTCCCCAGCCTCGGCCTGCAGCCCCCAGCCTACACCCCGTGTGGCCAGTGGCAGGGTGTTGCCAGGAGGCCCCAAGGTCCTGGATGAGAGCTGGGCTTAGGGGCAGGAGCCTGCAGACAGACGAGGGCGGCACAGCTGGGGCAGCGATGCAGTGACGTCGCCTCCGTTCTTGGTCCCCTCAGACAACCTGCACAACTACCTGCACCTCAACGTCAGCAGCCCCATGCACCATGCTGCCACGCTGGGTTCGTGGAGGGCCGTGAGGCAGGACTGTGTCTCCTCCTGCTATGGCAGGGCAGCCACCCAGGCAGCCTCAGTGCTCACCAGGGAATCCGGAAGTGGTCTTCTCCCTCCACCCAGGATGGGGGAAGACTGGGGCACACCCACATCCAGGGCACAGACAGGGGTATGGGCAGGTGCCAGCTCTTCATGCAGAGGGTATCTTTTTCCTCAGAAGAACCTGACATTTGGGGTGCAGGGCCTCCTGAACTGCTGTACCAAGGAGGGACTGGAACCACAGATTTCCAGTCCTTCAGGGCTGGGGCCAGACCACCAGGTCCGAGGGAGGAGGCCGGGCCGGGACCCTGGGTCCCAGGGAAGAGGCCGGGCTGGGATCCCGGGTCCGAGGGAGGAGGCCGGGCTGACCTGGCCCCCCTGCTGCAGACTGGCGCGCCGTGCCCCCGCCCAGCCCCCCGCTGCACTACTCTACGCTGTCCTGCTCCCGGTCCTTCCACAATCTCTCACACCTGCCTCCATCCTACGAGGCGGCCATGAAGTCGGAGATGAACCGGTACTCCTCCCTCAAGAGGCTGGGTGAGTGTGAAGGAGGGGAGAGGGCAGCCAGGGGTTCCAAAGCCGTGAGGGACGCGTGGCGCGGTGGCTGTTCCCATCCCGGCCCTTGGGAGGTGGAGGCAGCCCGGGCTGCAGAGCGAGGCCCGAGCTCGAAACCCCCAGACCCGGCTCCCATTCTGGGTCGCGGCACCCTGACCGCTGCTGGCAGTGACAGGCCTTCAAACCACGTGCACATACTCATTACAGAAAAGCTTGAAGCTTTTATTACGGACACTTTTAAACATTCGCAGAAGTATTGAAGCTTAAACAGCGGATCTTAAATTCCTTCACCTCTTCAGCACTGAGCGTTAAAAATGACTCTAGGTACCGCCCTCTCTTGCTCCAACACTTCCCCCACGCACGCTCGGAGGCAGCCCTCCTGTCCCTCCTCCCACGGACCCGGAACACTCGCCTCGCTCTCTGCCTTGCCACTCCGTTGCGTTTCTCGCTCCGCTCCGCTCCACTCCCCGCCAAACAGCAGAGGCGGACACAGCGCGGGGAGGGGGCGGGGAGGGGCGGGTTGGGTCTGGTCGGCCCGGGTGGAGCGGTGGGTGGGGAGGAAGGCGGGGCAGGGGCGAGGGGTGGAGCGAGAGGAGGGGCGGGGCGGGGCGGGAGGAGGGGCCGGGCGGGGTGAGGGG